>JAPQRQ010000019.1:1177508-1191762 GCA_037367365.1 Apogon talboti | reverse complement strand
ACCCCGCCAATTCAGCAAATGGAGTTAAAACAATCAGTTTCTTATAACGTGTATAAAAGGGAATCATTAAGTGGGCAGCAATTGGAAGTTTTTTACTTTTCAATTTATTTTCTTTCCAAAGCTTTAAGGCTGTAAAAACAGAATGAGGATCCATTTCTTACATTTGAGGTAGGTGGACAGTGTCTATTAAAATCCAAGACACGGAGCTTTGGGGACGCTTTGTCTTCGGTGTTTGGACATTTGTCTTTTAGTTTGTGTAAATTACAGACTACAGCCTGTGTAAGGGACAAAGATACTAAACAAATGCAGGCAAGTACTAGAAAAATACATGCTGACAAGTTGATCAGGAGTGGGAGAGAGACAGTTTACACGAGCGCTTCTGTGTTTTCTTTTTTCACCTACTTTACCATTTACCGGTCTGATGTTTCAGTCACTGCTCTCAGTCAAAAACAAACTAAAGTCTGTAATCCTGATCATTTCCCATATGCCACTATAGTTTAAATTAATGTGTAGGCTTTTTATAACCTATCTCTGCCTGAAAAGTAATGTTGTATATTTTGCAGCGTGGATATCAGCAGCACATACACAGTACTTACAGCTTCCATGCCTAGTCTTATTGACTGTAATGGAAACATAATGTCGTTTAATCTGCTGTGTATACGTGCTGTGTTAAGTGTAGCTATTTTCTAACACATGGCCTTAAAACCAAGGTGATGTCTACTACAAATCATAGTCAAAGATACCTTAAGTATCTAAACCAGGTAATGTTAGTATTTTTACCAAGCCAGTCTATAAAATGATAAGAAAAAGAAGACAATTAAAAATCAAAATGAATTATAATAAAGCAACATGCTTTTTATTCCTCAACATTAATGTCAGAATAGTTTTGTTCCACTAATATCAGTCATTGTAAAGTTTCATATAGTGGTTATTCATTGTATGCCATTTTTCTCTATTTAAGAATTGATTTTATTGGAGCCTTGACCATTTTTTCATGCTTGTCTGTGTTGTTTTGTGAAAATGGAGGCTTTGTCTGAGCTGTGAACCAATCCCTCCAACAGATAAAGATAAAGTAGCCTGAACCTGAACTGATAATCATGAACATTAGGTGAAAAATATAGACTATGGTGAATTAAAGAGGCAAATACATCCAGGTTTATATACATTTGGACATGTTTATTTGTAAACAGAAATGAAACAACTGGTTACTAATATCCTTGTATTAAAAACAGTCCTTATATTTGTAACAATGTTAATTTGTCAAATTACTTCCCCCTCTCTGAAAATAATGAGACTTTGATTAAAGAGGCAGTAATTCCTAAACAGTTAATGCAACTTTTTTATTTATTTTTTTTTTAAAACCCCCTGAAATAAAGAGAAAGTCCACACTTCAATCACACCTCCATTGTTTCATTTCAGATCCTTTGGTGTACAGAGGTAAAATAACACAATGTGTGTCACTAAATACACACACATCTCACTGTATTTAAACTCTTAATGGGCTCTCAGTAGTGATGATGACCACATTTTGACCTTCATAAAACATATTTTTTTAACATTACGATGCACTTTTCTTTTGCCAGTCTTTTATTTTTGCGATTAAATTCAAGTTTTACATGTTTTTTTCTGCTAATTCACAACTATTTCCGCCTTGACAAGAGCACAACTCCACACAAACAGTGAATACTTCCTTTCAAATGCTGACTTTTAGACATATTTTATATCAGTGCAACATTGTGGGAAATGCCTGGGTGTTCGTTCTTTTAAAAAAAGCTTCCGTTATCTACTTACCATCAGCCACATCACAGCGATTGGATTTGTTTTAAAGTGTAATAAAGCATTTTTTTTTATTTTTATTTTTTTTTTACATAGGTCAATGCAATTAGTTTTCTGACAGTAACATGAATGTATTTGAGAGTCAGTTTAATATATTTCTGTTTGATTGACAAGCCGTCGACACTGCTGACACAGCCTTAATTGTGCTGGTGCAGAAAATCCCGGCCATCATGTATTTCACGCAGATTAAAACACAGAGATTGATTTGCAAGTAGTCTTTTGACCTGGGTTTTACTCACAGGGCTCACATCCTGTGGAAATGTCACACGTGCTGCATGTCTGAGCAGCGCGAGCAGAGAAAGGCAGCGGGGGGAAAAATAAATATTTAAAATGATTTTGAAGGGTATGTAAAAAGGGCCTTTTCATTCTTTTCTTACAGCCAGCTGTGTGTAAACAAGTAGCCATTGTCTGATTGCTTTTTCCGATGTCAAAACTTTCCCTTGGGAACGATATCAAATATTCATGAGGCCTGTTTTGAAAAGCATAAAGTCATAGCAGTAAGTGAGTTCCAGAGGGTTTTCACTGTATTACTTCCATTAGACAATATTTGAATCGTCAGAGCAACTCCAGCATGTTTTAACCCTTCTGCCCAGGCATAAGATAGCAAGATCCATGGTGGTGTCTTCATTTACTCCCACAGATTTGCTTAAGTTCAGTGCTGTTTTATTAAAGATTTAATGCCGATAGGTGTCTCTCAGTCAAAATACACAAATAATTGTTTTGTGGCAGAATGACCCAAAATAGAAAGTTTAAGCAGGACTTTTAATGATTGCATTTTTTATTTCTGTATTTTTATTTTTATTTTTTTTTTAGCTGGTAGCGAATTACCATTACCAGTGAATTACCAATAGCTCCAATGGCATCAGTTATGTTGTAACTAACTCAATCCACCTTTTATTATCAATACTATACCATCAATCCTATATAAATACTGCAATATAACAGGGCATTGCATCACTGACAGGTATCTCATGTAGCAAGACTGAATCCCATTACTAAAGCAAGAAACCCAATGCACCACATACATCATCTCAAGCACAATCATCAATATGTACTTAATAAAATGACAAAAATATACAAATGTTCAGAAAATACATTATTCTCACCAAAAATGCTGCTTATTTTTTGTATATCTGCAACCAAATCCATTTATTCTCCTCTCCTTTATCCTTTCCAGTTAGTTTTATTCTCACTGTGTTTTCACCGGCCAGTGTATGATACCACTGACAGCCAATGAATCAGCCCACATAACCGCTCTCCTTCTAATTGTGTAAATTGTTCCTAAGACACAATTAAAACAATTAGAAAAACACAATTAAAACCTCAAAATGTAATATTGTGGAGCCCTTGGATGCTCAAGGAGAGGATTCCAGAGCCGTGGTGCTGCTGACTGAAAAGCTCTGCCTCTCATAGTGTGCATTTTGGTTCTTGGGGGTTGAAGACGGTGAATGAAATTGAAATGGAAATTTCTGTGAAAATAATGGGGACTGACCAGTTTGTTGAGGTAATCTAGGGCATGGCCTTGAATACATTGACGAGTGAAAAGACACATGGTTATGTTATGACCAATCGATGTATCTACCCAGTGAAAAATATAGTATTCCCCAAAATATGATAATTTTCTTCCAAGTATGATCATTTTAAGCCTCTGGTTCATTACTTAACCCATTATTGTTCACTCATAGAAATACTCTGAAATTCAAAATGTCAGCCTTAGTGTGTTATTGGAGGACCTAACAAGACTTTATTCCTTTGTGAAAATTTTCCATTTTTTTATTGTTATGTAAAAAATCAAGGTTAATGAAGTTACCATATTTGGTTCCTTACCAAAGAAGTATAAAATAATACAAGAAAAACACATAAGGTGAAAGGAACATACTTTTAGAACATTCCAACAACATAAGTGCTGATCCAGACACCTGTCAACATCCACATTATCCCTTTGAACATTATTACTTACATTAGTACGATTACTTCATAGTACCTAACAAATCAGGTACACTCACTGTTCATGCAGAGGTGGACCTTACAGACCCTGTAGACCACATTGGACCTAAGATTGTTGACTCACTGTCCTCACTGGAACTGTTGCTGTCGCTGTCTTGTAATGCATGCAGAAATGACCAAAAATAGTCACTTGTCCAATTTCCATTAGGCAAGACTGGCAGTAAATCTGACACTGAGCACTAAGGGTTGAACATAACTACACCTTGGGTTTCAATATAAGACCAGATTTATTCTTACCAAGCTAATACCAGCATTTCAAAGCCACAGAAGACACTGTTTGCACTGTTTCATTAATGAGTTCTCATCATGAGACATAAGCACTATGTCTCTAAATGTAGAACACATCTGACAGAGAGATGTTTGATAAAGGTTTTCATATTGTTTTCTCAATTGGTTGAAAAAAATAAAAATAAAAACACAGCATCTGAGTGTGTATGCATGCCCACACAACATGAGATTCAATCAGTGGAAACATCTGTGTTGGTGTGTCAGGGTTAATGTGAGGTTTTAACTGATGCAGCTGTTGTAGTGTGACTAAGGCCCTGCATTTCTAAAACAGTTGAGTTTGTATTATAACCACTTCATATGATTACCAGAACTGCAAATGTACAAAAATAAAAAATGATGGTATTTTCAGGACTGAAGTAAGACAATGATATTTATGGTTACATAAACACACACATGAGACTTCATGCGTCTACTCCTTGTGGGTGTTTTCAGGCCCATGACGCAGACATTGGCCAATCACAGACGTTCTCAGACACATAAGACGTTAAATGTATAATTTACAGCAGTAATTACACATTAGTGATCAGATTCTGTCAGATGTGCCCTGGATGGGATTCTACTGCTCCTTAATAAGTCTTGATAAATGGTTTCACTTGGTTATAACCACATGAAACAACATCTGCACTCCTATATTCATATGTAGTCTTCTGATTTGGACTGAGAGGAGAGAGCTGTATAAGGAACATGTCTATTTTCTTATGGTTGTATCACCCTTGGATTTCAGCTCCAACTTTCAGTACCAGCATGTGCAATATGAGCCAATGGATGCATATATGAACATTAGAGAAGGGCTCCTTTTTTTCATTTTGCAGAGTATTATGCTTTATTTCTAATTCTCATGAATGAGTCATAGACTCTCATTCGTAGACACTTACTGTTGTTTCAGACACAAACACCACTCTCCTGTTTTTAAGTCTTTGTTATCTAAACCTTTCATTTCAACCTTCTCCCAGTAGGGTGGAGGCTACAAAACTGCAAAACGACACTTGCTCTGCCGCATGTCACAGAAGTAAAAATATGGCAATGGGGGGTACAATGACTCGTGTGTAAGTTTGGAGTGTTAAAGCAGTTTACGAAAAAAAAAAGCAAAAAACAAAAACCATGACCGTGTTCTCAACAGGAACACAACCTCCCACGGTTTGAAACTGACATAAAGCAGAAACTGCCTTTAAATTTGCAAAATAAAACACAATTCAATCTAATTTCAATGTCTACAAGAAAACTTTTAGCTCATATTAGCCTTTCTTCTGTGAATGAAAATTGGCTGTCATTAAATACTGTTACTGTCTGTCACTTTGTTCTTGAAAACAAACAGCGGGGAGGTAGAGGGTAAGCGACATCTCCTTTTCAACAGGAAACAGCGGGGTTTATGGGTAAGAGCACAGGTGCCAGCGGCTTATCAACTTGCTACAACTACAGCTGTCAACTTTATGATTGATTTCTTCCACTTCTACTCCCTATAAATAAGGTTATATAGGAAACAAAATAGCATGTGATCATTGAGAGTAATGTTGACTAGAAAAGAAAAGGATCCTAGGGGTTCAGATTATGTTGGAACAGCATGTACTTTCTGAATAAGAGGGCTAATGTGCTCATAGTTCATGGAATGTAACACAATAGTTCACAGAAAATAATCTTACCATTGGATATTTCTGCAAAATATACTTCATACCAGTATATCTTGCATCTATACCAACATTAACCATACTTTTATTTCATTTTACCTTGCTCTGATTTTCTTTTCTTTCTATTTTTCAGATGTCAGGAGGCGTTACAGTGCATGGTGAATGAACAAAACCCAGGACTTTCGCATCAAAAGGTGGGTTTGCATCCAAATACATTGTAAATTTCCTCAGAATTTACCAAAAATGCACCAAAAACAAAAAAAAAAATCCTTTATGCATGTTTCCTTCCACTACTGTTGAACAAATATTAACAGCTGGTCCTTCATCATCATTATCATGGTTTCAAACTTTGCCAGATAGATGTGATACATACAGTAACAGGCAGTAGGAGGTGAGGAGCTGACAGACGTAAGAGGTAATTTGGCAAAAAAACCTGGAGCTGGCTGCCAGTTCCTTTCCACCCTGTTTTCAAACTCTTCCAGGGTTTGTCTAAGCCTTTGACTAAGATTTATTAATGCAGTTCTGGCAAACACAGCATTTCTGTTTGTTTCGTCTATTATTTCAGTGAATAATACAGTCACCTTTTGGTCTAAACATACAGATGCTGTCAATTATTTGCTGAATTTGTTTCCTTAGAACTTATTTATTTTATTTATTTATTTTTGCTTTTACCTTCTATATCTTCTTTTCTACTTCACCCAAACATAAAACTTTTTTTTTTTTTAATATTTCAAGGTTTATGCAAGTTTCCTGTCTTTCCACCCAGTTTTTCAGGCACAAATGGAAAATTATAAATATATAAATATACCCAGAGATTACAGTTCACGTCCAGACTCCTATAGGGTTTTAGAGAAATGTAATAACAGCTCCCCAGTTAGGGTTAGGAAAAGATAATGGTTTCATACAAAACCTATCAACTTCCACAGGGTCACATGTGACCCATTTAAAGTTAAACTTAAGGTTAGATCAGAGTCATGGTTTTTGTTTTCACCACATATACATGGAAAACAGAAGATATTCCTTTTTGAAATGAAGTTTAACATATGCATTTGGGTCTTAGAGTTCTTATATCATAAACCTAAACATTCCATGAGATTTTACATACAGTAAGAGTTTCAATACATTGCTTGGTATTATTTTATTAAATTCATTGTGATCTTGTAGACCCAGGTGTCTTTTCCTGACCCTAACCAAGTGTGTTAAATTTATTCATATTTGTTTTTTTTGTAATAATTAATCTACATAACCATACAAATATGGTTACATAACGAAGCTATATAACTAGCTAAGATAAACATAATTATACACGTACTTTCTCAGATACACCAAAGCACTGTGGATGGATAAAAACACATGAAAACACACTATGCTTAAAAATATATGCGTGTAAAAATTTAGATAAGAAACAGTTTTTATTAAGAAATGTTGACATCATATCTATCACATCATCATTTACAGAATATATATTTCATTCTGGAAAGAGGTTTATGAACATGAAAATGGGGTATTATCCATTAAAAATTATTAGTGATCAATGAAAAGTTTATAAAAGAGGGAAGAGCAGAACTTCTTTATTTATGATAATGAATTGAGAACCACAAAGAACCACCACAAAGACATTAAAATACTGTTGCATATTTGAGAACAACTGATAAACTAAGGGGAGGGCTTTGTAAAGGTTTGTGCTATCAAAGCTAATTAAGCCCTGTTACACAGTGTACAGTGTTCCCATTAACAGCCATTAAAACCCATTAATACAAAACATGGAGGTGACTCAAGAGGCATTTTGCTATTTTTAAGCTTTTGTAAGTTCAGGTATAGAACGGCAAAGGGGAAATACCATATGTGTCAACAGTATATGAGATATTTGAGCTTTTGTTCGTTTCTGTCACATATATCTCAATTATTCTCACAGGCGTCATGGATTCCTGACTATAGAACTGGAGCTCACACTAACTCTTCTAAGGCTGGTTTTTGTCCCAGCGGAGACCTTCATTAACATAGTCTCATACTTGGCGCCTGGAGCCTCTGACTGTCCTTAAACTGCCCATGCAAAAGTGGAAAATTAGCAAATGTCAATCATTGGCTGACACCAGTATCAAGACGAGTCAGCTGGAGTGTGAAAGGGCCCCGGGGGTTTTGTGGCGATGCTGACTTTACATCGTCACACTCCGAATATCAGCTCATCATATATTGTTCATCCTCGGCACTGAGCTCCTTCTTGCCTATAGGGTCTTTCACAGTGAGACGTCTTCTACTGAGTCACCTTGTTTGCTCAAAATGACAGACACCAGAAATCAGGTCTTGCGTCACGTAGACAGTGAGAGGCTATACCGAATTAAACATTTCTGGGAGACCTACAACACTCGTGCCTTTTTGTGTCTTGCAAAGTGGCTGGGATTCAGGCAGAATTGATGAAGTGCCACTAATCTTCATTGATGACTTTCTGGGCGTTGCACTACAAGTGGGGCTGTAGCAAAATTAGAATTAAAATTACCACAGTTAAAGCTTGACTGAAATTGTTTCTAACCTCTCTTTTCATGTCATGTTTTTTGTTTTTTGTTTTTTAATTGAATTTATATTTTGGCTCCAGTTCCAGTTTAATTATTTTGGGCACAAATTGATTTTGATGACAGTTCTGAAGAGTTCAGTGTTTGTCATGTCAATACTTCTCCTGTGTTTGGGTAAAATGCGACACTTTATTTCACAAGAGATTATCCTTTTCATCATTACTGGGACAAAAAAGCTATACAAACCCTAAACTCTAACCATTATCCTGGAAACAAAGGGCCCTCTGAACACAGTCAGTGTGTCAAACTGCGGGCTCGAGGAATACCTGGGAATGAGGAGAAATGCTTTAAACTATAGTGTGCTTGGATGCCGGGTTGACAAGTCAGTGCTCAGCTCCTCTCCGTGATGCAAGAGGACTTTTACATTGCAAGAGCTGAGTAAGATGATACTGTCTGGATGGAGGTACAAAATGCTGTTATAAACTAAATAGAGAGCAGTGTATGGGTTCATAGTGGTTCACTTGGAATGCATACGTTTGACTTTCCAAGGTGACGGACGAGCTAAACTGTTGAAAACTGCCCTTGGACAATCAACATCAGAGAACACACAACCTTTAGACATGACAAAATTACTTAAAAATATGCTTCAAGACAAGAAAAACAAAACTAACTACTGATGAGATAGGCCTTTGTTGCTATGGTAACGGTTAGCTATACTGTATAAGAGGACGTGGTGGGAGTTTTAGATTTGCTGTTTTGAAGTCAGCACTTTGTGGGTTTGTCGTCGCTGTTTTAGTTGTTTGAGCTGGAAGTGACCATATTTGGACAAAAAAGGTGGGGCTGGGGGAGTGTGAGGGATGATGGGTAAGATAAACACTAGTTTAAAGAATAGGTAAAATTGAAAGTTGAATGTGGTAAACATTAAAGTTAAAGTTGTAATAAGGAAACAGCAAAGGTAAGACAAAGTTTGTAATTATCCCTTCGTAATTCCACCTTTATTTTTGCACCACTTTGTTTCATTCAGTGAGTTTTAGTAGTAGAGAAATAATACTTGGATTGTTGGATCTGCTTAGTTTTAGCTTAGCAGTGCAAAGTTTTCACATGTATGCAGGTCTCAGACTGTTACCTTGTTTTCGATATTTGACATTTAAGTGTTTATTGTTTGAGTAATGATCTGCTTTCTTAAAGTTGGCTTTATTGAGCTTTTAGCTGATGGTTACATGGATGTATAGAAGGTATACATATATTGCTAGTATTGCATAGCATTACCATGGCAACACAGAGGATAATGTGGTGGGGGCAGCATAAACAAACATTTACATAACAATATTTTGATACTTCTTAGAATTCAATATTTTGACAATATTCTTATTAGCACAGTTGGAGAAAAATATGCTTTGTTCAATAAACATGAAGCTCTGAAATTCTGAACATGAGCACAGAGTCAGTCACACCTGTCAATCAAAACAGAAAGATGGAGGAACAGTTTTAAAAATTAGTATTAAATTAGTATTTTTAGATGGAAGTTCAAAACCCATCTTTCTCATTTTCTTCTTTTCTCATCTAATAGCCATGAGTGGTACTATAATGATCTGCCACAGTGGCTTCAATTTGGATACATGTTTGTGTTTTAATATACTGGAACCAGTGAACTTGTAGTTCTATGTTATTCAGGACACTCAGGACTAAGACAAATAGACTCAATCACAATTTTTACCCACAAGCGGTTAAATGTATTTAATATTTCATCCTGTAGCTTTTTGCACATGCCTAAACTTTTCAGTATTTTATGTGATATTTTTATACAGTCCTTTTTGCACTAAGTGTTTTTGCTGCTGAACTGATTTTCATTGTTCCTGTGACAGTGACAACAAAGATCTATTCTATTCTATTCTATTCTATTCTATTCTATTCTATTCTATTCTATTCTATGCATTAATCGCTTTTATTGTGGTCTAATAAAATATATATATTTTTAGAAAGTCCTTTCACTAATCACATAACAAACAAAAAAATATTCAGGGTACATTTTCTCAAATTCTTACAAAAGTCTAAGTCAAACTTCAGAGCCGGTTCAGTACTGAGTATATCCCCTAATATTATCAATGATGACCAGAATCCTTCTTTTCATTTCCAGACAGTGGGGTCTGATTGGGATCTTAGCTATAGCTTCCTATTCTTCTCTCTGAGGCGGATGTGGCGGCTGATAACGGCGTCGCTGTCACTAGTCCCACAGATTCTCGATGGGGTTGATATCAGGACTGACGACTGGAGCGGTGGAATGACTGACGCTCAACTTTCTGGATATAACTTTGGCGTTCTGACAAAGAATGAGATGGCCATGTTCCTCTCTGCTTACGTCAGCCATGGCATCTGTCCTGACAGTGACGCGGATATCGTTTTATGATCCTTTTCAACCAAAGTTATGAAGGATGGTCAGAGAGGATTGGCAGCTCAGAGGACTAAGAAGTTTCAGGTCAGACATTAAACTGTAATTTAGAACAAAACCACTGAGGCCAAATGGACCCAAATGTTTGGCATTTAAAGACTGTAGCCTTTTAAGAAGTCTGTGTGTTGCCATGGTAATATTATGGGATGCTTGTAGCAATGTAGACATGCTATTCGTCCTCGTAACCAGAAGAACATTGGCTAAAAAACTCAATAAAACCAAATTTCAGACAACAGAGCACAATCCAAACAGGAAGCACAGAAATGGTCAAATATCTACAACAAGCTAACAGTCCGATCCAGTCCTAGAGCTGGGTTGAATGACAAACTATTCCTCCAGCACAAGGTCAACATATACTGTATGTACTTCCTATTGTCTGAAATTGGACACAAACACCACTCTCTCATAATTAACTCTTTGTTATCCCAACCATCCATTTCAACCGTCTTCCAATGCACGTACATGGAATACACTATTAAATTCTGAGCATTAATTTTGTTGAACAACGTCCTACTCAGGGACCAAATGTGTAAACTGCAGCTGTATTATCAATAACTTGTAACATTCACAATTATTAATACAACTGCTACAATTACAAGTGTAGAACAGCAACAGGAACGTTCGCACATTTCCTTTTCTTACTCTAATATACAAATAATTTTGGTGCCTCGAGGAAAGCGGAGGCAAACATGAAAACCAGGCTTCTGCACATCGTGGTCCCTTTTAAATAACCTACAAAAGTAAACAACCTCTGGCAGCCTGTTTGTGTTCACACTGCTAACAAGAACGAGTGTGGCTGCTACTCCTCAGTTGCTGCAGCAAAGGCGACTTTTGACCTGTTTAAAGGACTAAAGCAAATGCAAAGCGGTAACGTGACATTTTGTGGCTTTCTAGGCTGACAGGGACCTTCTAAAAGCATCATTAAACAATTGACAATTGTAAAATCAGTCACCAGGGGCCAAGTAGTTTATGTCCTCCAATGTGAAACAAAAAGATTGCAGCCTTTTCTGCTGTATTTGACGCGGTCTGGTTTTGACAGCCTGTCCTAACACACAGCCTTTTGAAATGTGGACTATAGCAGGAAGCCTCTGAATTAAGATGCAACACACTGCAGAGGTGCCAAGTACTTCCTCAGCTTCCTGTAGTGTTTTCTCCACATGCAGTCCTGTGCTCCCCTGTCTCAGCTGTTTCTAATTAAGGCCTACCTTATTATCCCTAATGTATTTAGGCTGCGTCCTCACTCAGCTCTGTGCAGGGTATCTGTGTGTTCTGCTGAGAGCAATGACACACCGCAGTAATTGTTTGGAAAAATGGGCACACAATCTAAGTTAAGAAGTTAAATTATGTGTTAAAAGTGAAAGCAATGCATTGTTTGTTGCAAGTAGCCGCAGTATAATAGTGGAAGTAATATTTATTGATTGATTGATTGATTAATTGTTTATTTCAAACATGTGAAAGAAGAATAAAAAGACAGAAAAGAAGGAAAAAGAAGGAAAAACAAATGTACAATATTTACAAGTGGAAATAAAGAGAAAAAATCGCACACAATATAAGCCACAAAGTGAAATTTTGTGTTAAAATGAGTGAAAGTAATGTATTGGTTGTAGTAAGTAGCAGTAGGATAATAGTGGAAGTATTGATTGATCATTTATTTCAAGCATATGAGAATAGAATAAAAATACAAGAAAAAAAAAGAAAGAAAAAACATAATAAATGTACAACACAGTCTGAGCTAACAAGTGAAATTATGGATTTAAGTTAGTGAAAGTAATGTATTAGTTATAGTAAGTAGCATTAGTATAGTACTAGAAAAGGCATTTATTGATTAGTTTATTTCAAACATGTGAGAAAAGAAAAGAAGGATAAAGAAGGAGAAAACACACAGAAAAACTTAATAAATGTACATTTACAAGTGGGAATAGAGAGAAAATGTGCACACAATGTAAGCTACAAAGTTAAATTATGTGTTAAAATTAGTGAAAGTAATGTATTGGTTATAGTAACTAGCAGTAGCATAATAGTGGAAGTAGTATCGATTGATTGATCATCAATTTTGAGCATGTAAGAGTTGAATAAAAAGACAAGAAAAAGAAAAAGTAGAGTCCAATAATGAATGTACAATGTTTGAAACAGAGAGGAGAAAAAATGGTAATACTTGTACATATGTGTGTATATATATACACAGTACATTTATACACTGTTTATACACTGTTGATTCAGTATGTAATCACTGAACCTTATCAAAGGTGATTAGTAATGTGTATGAAAAGGAAAATGAAAGTGTCTGAAAACAAAATGATTCCAACTTTACGGCCAACAGAGTATTTACACATAGATATGGTACTGTGCAAAAGTCTTAAACCACTACATGTTGATTTTGCAGTGTTGTAATGAATGTGCATTTTTATTTGTGAGTCTCTTTATTAAGGCAGAACAAGATAATGTAGGGAATATGTGTGCACTATTTAAACACTAACACTAACTAAATGGCTTTTACATTAAAGTCAGTCTTTAATTTGATCTCTGCTTTTGAATTTAGTACTTCTTTAACTCTGTATTTTAATTAATTTGGTTGTTTATAAAACCAAGCTTCTTTTAGTATACCTCAGAGTTTGTCTTGTCACTGTTCAGATGGTCCCCTATAACTTATATAAGATAGATTTTTTTCTTAATGTATTTTTGGCTTTTATTGTTGTTTTAGATATTGTATTTCTTCCAGGGCATATATTGATCCTTATGTGTGGTCATTATCACTTTTTCTAAAGAATGAATCTAATGGTGGCCTAAGACTTTTTTTCCACACTGTACTACATACCTAAATACATAGATCTACAGTCCTATATACATGGAAATCTATTTATATACAGCAGTGGGAAGAAGTAGAACTTATTTACTCCCACCCCCATTCCATAATCATATATTCCTTTGTCATAAATTTATTCAGCTGCTTCCTATCAATAAGTATTATTTAATATATGTTAAAATGAAGGTACATGATATATAAATAAAGGTTTAGTATACAAAGTTCTTTGTGTTCTCATACCTATGACTGGAGATTTAGTAAATATATAAAGAACTCTCCCTAAACAGCTTAATTAATCTTGTACTATCATGTACCCACTCGGGCAGCTCAGTTATCTATGCACATGGTGAACTTCACTCATTTTTCACATCACACATCAACATGACCATCTATAGATCAGAAACCTAACATCAATCTTGCTCTGAAAATAATGGGCACAAAGTCTGTCTGACGGCATTACTGGGAGCTTCACATATACAGTCTTCTGCAGTGAAGGTTAAAGGCTGGTTAAGTGCACACCACAGCTGCATTTAGATGCATGTAATTCATTGTATCTCAGTATGTTCTTGTGTAAAGTGCTTTTATAGATACGTTCATGGTGTATAACTGAATGTATGTAAAAGGCCAAACAGCGACAGGTGGTGCAAACGTGGAATAACTATAAATCTATCTATCTATCTATCTATCTATCTATCTATCTATCTATCTATCTATCTATCTATCTATCTATCTATCT
>JAPQRQ010000019.1:1144260-1155976 GCA_037367365.1 Apogon talboti | reverse complement strand
GAGAGAGAGAGAGAGAGAGAGAGAGAGAGAGAGAGAGTTGGCATTCAACCTGTCACGGTGTGTCCACTTGTTCTTGAAATCATCTTACAGACTTTATAGCTTTTTATAGTTGTCTTTTCTCAGAAAAAAGAATTCCCACTTTGTCAACCGGAGGTGCCTGATTTCTACGGTTATTTCCAGCAGCTTAGACTCATGCGATTAACACCATTGTGCAAGTGTCAAAAAACCCTACCAGCACTAATAAAACGATGATTAAGAGACATATGATTCTGCTGGACTGGGAGTTTGGAACAGATTCCCATCCCTAAATCTGACAGTGGAGAGTCCACTGATTCCAAGTATGTTCTAATTTTTGGTTTGGTTATTTTATTGCTTCACACTTTGATATTTCTTCCCATTACTTCCATGATAGGATAAGTGAAAGAGATGGTGACACACTTGCTGTAGTTGTATTTTTTTTTTTACTCCGCAATGAATAAATGTGGTGCATAGGTTAACAAGATCCCACTGCGGGATATGATGAAGGACACTTATTAATATCGCAGCATGTGCAGGCCTGGGGATAAAAAGGGCGCTCTTTGTTTTTCTAAGCAGTCTGCATTCCTACAGTGTCACAGTGGAGAGGTGGGTAAAGGCTTATTTACCACTTATCCCTCAGGTTCTTTGACATTTTTGTTTCAAATGCAACCTCTTTTTGTCTCTCATCTGTCCAGCTTCTGGGAAACAAAGGACAAAAAGTCAGGAGGCACCATGCTCCATACCATTAAATGTGCAGTGAAACCCGTAGGTGTTTTGAAATAAATATGCCTTTTATGTTTTCCCTTTGATTATCGTCACACACACGAGGAGGGGAAAAAAAAACCAAAACTGTATTGCACATAATGATGAGATGTTGACAATATAATTACAAACCCAGACTTTCCCTTATATAGATTAACTTTCAGTGTTGTTAATTGGTCTCCCAAATGACATTTTATTTCTTTTTATTTTCTTGCAGAGGTAATTAGTGTAATGAGGAGCATTGCTGTTTAACAATAACAGGCCACATAACTGTGCATGAGCAGACAACTCCTGCTACACTGGAAAGCGTTGATGACTGCGTCGTAAAAGCTGTACTGGCAAGCGAGAGGGAGGATTTTAAGAGAAGCAAAGGCAGACCAAAGGACTCAGAGAGCAGGAGGAGGGGTGAGAGAAATAATCATTGGGAGAGGAATGTGCTATCCACAGGGGCTCCTGCTAATTGCCTCGCTCATGAGTTTGTGGGACGTGTTAGTCGGCTACTGGATCTGGATCCAGCTCTGCCGCCTCAGGGGTGTTGGCATCTCGGCTCACCAGGCGACAGCTCAGTTTGACATGGACTTTTTTTTTTTTTTTTTTTGTTTCCTCCCAGCCATTGCAGCTTGCATCCCCTAGAGGTTTGTCCCCCCCATCAGAAGTGGCCTAGCTGTGATGGATTGGCATCCTGTGTGTGTCAAACTGCTTTATGGGTCTTTAATGAGGCGATCAGGCAGAGGGAGCCTCCACTGCCTCTGCCACTATTGGTGCTTAAATAGGATATCAAAACAGGTGAAGTTTCATTATAGCTGCTGCTGTTAGCACCCGCCTTCAGTGACCAAACGCCCACGTAAACACAAACACAGTCACACACGCGCGTTTCCAGTGAGAGTACGAACAGGGGTATTTCCATTTTTCAGCTCGCCTCAGGTCAAATGTTCATGTGTATGTGTAATAGACATTCTCAGCCCAAGGGATTTGTGGGAATGCAGCCCTTTTTTGATTTTAATGGAGAAACTTCTACGAAAGTTATCAGAAAAAACCTACCAAGAAACTGCATTATTATCAGCATTATAATGTTAGAGGAATAGAACTGTATTTTCCTATGTATTGCATATTACAGATTAGGCAATGCTTACATATGCAGCAAGCAGATGTTTTGGTTTTTTTTTGTTTTTTTTCCACCGTCATTGTCATTTCATTTTTGGAATTACATCATTACGAAAATACCGCAGAACATCCAGCAGATAGATTCATTAAATAATGATGTTACAGTTCACAACAATCTGTTGGTTTTAATGTATTCTGCTCTGACAGAAGACCCACCCACACACGGAGCCCACACATACACACCACACTCAGCATCGACCATATACGCATCTGCACACAACCACACAAACACTCGAACGGGAGCAAAGTGAACCCTGTTGACAAAGAAATACTCCAATTATGCATAAAAGAAGATACAGAAGCAAGCAATTACTCAAACTGTGCCAGCTGTCACAACAGTAATATGGCTGTGCATATGCTGGGTTCCATCAATCACGAAACAGCCACATGTTTGCTTGGCACAGAGCTGCAGACTGGTGACTGGCAAAAATAATCTACCCTGACAAAATTAGACAAACTCCAAAGCAAAAAAATAGGTCTTTTTTTGCAAACAAGAAAGTCTCTCTAGAGTGTATTTATACATTTTTCACAACTTTACTCTAAGTTTTATTTGTTGCCACCAAGTTGGCTGGAAGAGTTACCCAGTTAAGCATAAGTGACAGCAAAAACTCAGCAAACTTTGCATGAACTCTTTCCTATTCTGCAGAATGGAAGGTGTCAAATAAACCGGTCACTGCAAACTCACCTATGACACACAGTCAGGTTACATTTAAAGAAGTACATCAGCTCTGATCAAAGATGAATGAGCTTCTATTCTCTGCATTGCAGTCACTGTGGGGATGATTTTACAATAGAACTCTTTGTTTCCCTTGTCCTTTTTACAGATTTTAGCTGTAGAAATTAGGTTTGTGTGTCTTCTCACACATGCATTTGTAATAAAGCCATAAAAACATTCAACTAGAAAATAGATAGTGTGTCCTGATGCCTTGTTTGCGGTGAGAGACAACAAAGTACATCTATAAAACTACTCTAGTATTTATTCAGTGTGAAATATGTTATGTACGTACAGCATGCAGCATAAATGACTAGGTCCCCTCTGCAAACGAACATTGCAGGTATATGATGAAGTGGCACTGGAGTGTAATTTGAATGGGTGCATTAATAATCCATAACTGTGGATCAGCTTCTGTTGCTGTCCAATAAATGTCATGGGATGAAAAGTAAAATATCCCCCTTCCAAACTTTATCAAAGAACTGTTGTACCCTCCTTACCCGAGTAACAAGCATGATCTAAAATAACAGGATTGTTCATTTGAACAAATTAACAACAACTTAATTTGTTAGGACTGAATTAGGAAAACAAATCTTTTAGGTTTTCAACTCCTGATGCCTGGAGAAAGCTTCAGTCTGAGCTCCATCTACAAACACTGATTCCTCTGACTGATTAAGACTCTGGAATCAAGGTTGTTGGTCCGTAAATGTTTGCACTGATTGTATATGTTTTTTTTATTATT
Source organism: Apogon talboti (assembly GCA_037367365.1). Taxonomy (NCBI): domain Eukaryota; kingdom Metazoa; phylum Chordata; class Actinopteri; order Kurtiformes; family Apogonidae; genus Apogon; species Apogon talboti. Next base: position 1,152,578 of record JAPQRQ010000019.1, on the reverse strand, counting down.
ATTTCTATGTTTGCAAATGCTTTTATTATTGTAAAACTGTAATGATGTGACTGTATCGCTATCGTCTTGGGCAGGTCTTCCTTGAAAAAGAAATCCCCCATCCCAATGGGACCAACCTGGTTAAATACAGGTTAAATTAAAAATAAATAAATAAAAATACATTAAATGAAATTACAACCGCTACTACACAACAGTTGGGACAGCTATGTAAATTGTAAAGTAAAAACAAATTGCAATGATTTGCAAATCTCATAAACTCACATTTTATTCACAATAGAACATATAAAATATATTTTTAAAAAAGTACAAAAAGACAAAAACTCATTTTGATAATGGCAACAACATGTTTCCAAAAAGTTCAGATCTGGGGCGACAAAAGGCTGAAAAAATAAGTGGTACTAAGAAGAAAGAACTAGAAGAACATTTTGCAGCTAATTAGTTGAACTTGCAACAGGTCAGTGAATAGATTTGGTATAAAAATAACTCTCTCAGAAGTATAAAAAAAAAGTAGACTTTCACAAATCTGAAAATAACTAAATAAATAAGTACTTCCTTCAAATTGTGGACCAATGTCAGAAGAAAGTTCCTCAGTGTGAAATGGTGACTTTGAATATCTGATACATAATGAAACCAAAAGATTCTGAGAAGCTGGAGAAGTCTTTGTACACGAGGGACGAGGCAGAACGTCAATACTGGATGCTTGTGATCTGAAGGCCCTCAGGCAGCACTGCATTAAAACCAGGCATGAATCTGTAAAGATTACAACTTTAGCATGGAACAAAGAGGCTGCTGTCTTCCCTGGACCAAAACTCATCATTTAAAATAGACTGAGGCGAAGTGGAAAACTGTTCTGTGGTCAGATTTATCAAACGTTGAAATATTTTTTTTTAGAAACCACAAATACTGCATCTCTGAACTAAAAAAATCAATATTCTATTGGATATTAGATTTTATGAGACTTCCAAATCATTGGATTCTGTCTTTATTTATGTATTTATTTATTTATTAGTTTGGTTTCTTGTTCTATTAAGGATTATATATCAAAAGTCGACAATGATTATTGCAGACAATGACCTTGTGACTTAAATCTTTAATAACACAATAATAAATGCTGTGTAGTTTAGATTGGCTGAGTTATAGCTATGGATTTCAAAAAGGCAATATTTGTTAAAGTCATCAATACCAACAAAGTTAAGCGATATATTACTGCATTCAATGGGCTGCAGATAGAGCAAAGGGATTGTGTATGCAGGAGGCGGTGGAAACTGACATAAATAAGCAAGTTCATAACCACTTCAAGGTCTAGGAGATGTTTTTAAGAGGAATTGCATTTTACTCCACTTTGTTTATCCAATATGGAACAATTAAAATGACATATTGAAAACTTAATAAATATCCTCTACATCCATACCCTTAAGGGCTGACAAACGCAGAACTCATAGCTAAATGTCACTTCTTGTTTCTTTCCTTTTCCCCCTTTTGTGTTGTCTGGGCTAAACCGGTGAATTCCACTTCATCTTGTGTCTGTATTGCTCCGCAGAGGCCGAATCTACAGAGTTTTATGATTGAAAATACTCTTCTTCTAAAGAAATATGTATCCCAGGAATTGCTTGCAAACAGAAACAATTTCATGCTGCTTTAACACTCAGAAAAAATCATTTTAATTCAGGAACACAAAGCCGCTCCCGTACTGCTCCAGTCAGATAAATACCATTATGAGTGTACGAGTAAAGCAATAAAACATGGTATTGACATGAAACTCTATGTGTCGCCTTAAAACACAAACGGATCACGGCAGATTCCTTGCACCTCTGAGGCTCAGCAGATTGATGGTGTTGCTGTTCTGTTCGAGTGTTCTTGTGGGAATCATCTTTAAATTCACATCTATGATGAGTGCATGAAACGGGAAAACGCAGTCCGGTGTCCGCATCCCTGATGTTTCAGAAGTATATGCAATTAATTTTCAGAAGCAGAGCAGAAAGTAGATAGTTCTTTTACGCAGTTAGAATTAATCAGTTTTTTTTTCGGTACTTCGATATCATTTTGATGTTTACATTTGTGTCCTCTGTGGTTTTCTCTATGTGCATTCATGAGTAATCTGATTATGAGGAATCAGATTAACACACCTGGGTTTCTCCCCAGTACTCCTACATGTAAACCTGTTAATCTGACCTGTTCCATTTTTTTACATCTGCACGTGTGTAAAAACAATTAAATCGTGGACAGCAGAAGTGATATAGTTAAATATGAGCAGAAGACAATAATAGAAAGTTGGATTCTATGTACCTACGACTAAGTAATCCCATAGTGGACTGGAACGTCTAAATCCAGTGTGTTCAATAATTTCTTAAGTGCATGTAAACGCATCAGATCCAATTATTACAATTATCTGATTACTCCCAGTTAGCATATTTTTATGGTCAAGTAAACAGGTTCAACTTCTGTTTTCTATAATTTTACATGTACACTTTTTTCTATTGTTGCTTTAACCATTGAATTTCCCCATTACGAGATCAATAAAGTCTAATCTAATCTAATCTTATCTAATCTAGTCTAATGTAATGTAATGTAATGTAATATAATATAATATAATCAATCTAATATAATCTAATGTAATATAATATAAAATAATTTAATGTAATCTAATCTAATATAATGTTACCTAATCTAGTCTAATGTAATGTAATGTCATATAATGTAATCAATGTAATGTAATGTAATGTAAAATAACATAATCTAATCTAATCTAATCTAATCTAATCTAATCTGATTTTACTGTTTTTACACATGCATACATGTAAAAGAACATAATAAATCAGATTAACTTGTACACATGCATGAAAACATCTGAGTATCAGAGAATAATCCAGGTGTGTTAGTCTGATTTCTCATGATTAGATTACTGCTCTTATCTGATAAAACACATCAGATGATACTGTTTACTGTTCACTTCAATAACCTGATAACTCCAGACATTTTATAGTTCTCTGAGTATTAGTGTGCATGTAAACGGGCTCAGCATTCCTATTGCTGGCCTGCTGCTCCCCTTCACCATCCACTTCTGTAATGTACAGTGTGTTTGCTGCTGTCCATTAATGTGTTTATTAGGTGGATGAGTTCTTCCCGCAGGAGTACTCCCCACAGGATGCCTGCTCTGATTCTTTGAGAGCTTCCTGAAACACCAGATAAATTTTAATGAGATGCCCAAGACGAATAAAAAAAGAAAGAAAGAAATAAAGGACAAACCATATGCTGATCAGAATAAATAATTAATATGTTTCTTTATCTGTATTTAGCCTGGTGATGCAGTGACATTAGACTTAGCCGTATATCTGAGCAAACAGCTGTCATTATAAACATTAGGGAGCGTTTGGTTTTATATTCTGCATACTTATCCAACTGAATCCAGGCAGGGTGTGGCTGCTTTTAGCTGAACACTGCTTTATACGCAAAGCAAACCCATAACCTTTGTGCACGGCAGCCACACCGACACTTACTCTGTCACTTCACAGAATAGCCTCCCTAAAAAGCAAAGCAAGTGGTGATTATATAAGGTTGAAAGCAGCTTTGAAATGAATCATATCCTTCAGCCTGGCCCGATGGAACAAATTCAATCTCTTGAAAAGTGCAAGCACTGCCTATCTAGCACAGCACCTATGCACCTCAACTCAGTTTAAGCATTCTGATTGCTATTTGTCCATGCTTTAGATTCTAATTCCTCTGTAGGCCCACCAGGGGCTGAATGTTGGATGCAGCAGATGGCATTAAAAAGTTCCCCAGGACAATGATTTATGTCAGCACAATGCATTTGTAGAGACCCAAACTGAATTAAAGACTTCCAGATGCATCTCCACGAGAATAACAAAAGAGTGGAGGCACCGTTTTATGATGTTAGAGACTTGAAAAGGTACATATGAGTTCTGTGCTTGTTTGTTTCTAAGCTATTATTATTTTTAGAAGTACAGTGAGAATAGCAATAAAAAAATACACAAAACAATAATTCATTCAAGATGTATGTTACATTTATATATTGTTTTGTTTTTTTTACTTTTCATTTGATTTCATATGCCTTTTTTGTTACCCCGTCACCAGCCCTCTGTGTCTGTCCAGTGTCAACACTTAATCGTCCAATCTCCTTCATGTTTGGGATGTAGGTGTAACTGGACAAGCTCTCACATGACTTCTGTTGGTGTTGACCTTGACCTTCATTTTCAAGGTCAATCCTCTGAACCAAATTGTCCGATTTATGTCAGGTTTAGTTTTTAGATCTAACTTGGGAAGCTCTCAGACGAGTTTTATGGGTGTCGACCTTGACCTTCATTTTCAAGGTCAATTTCAGACAGTTACGCTGACCTACATTTTGTCCTGTTGATACGGACGATTCATGTTATTGAACTCATATACATCCTCAGACTTTTGGCTGGTAACACCAAGAGCAAGAGTATAAGTGACAATGTACAGCTATAAACACAGAAACAAACATAATACTTTACATTTATTCTACACCATCAAAAAAATAACATTATTTCAGCGATTAGTTTGGATGGAATCGTAACAAATACCTACGTAGTTTAAAGGCTCTGTCCCATTATGTCTGTATAAAGCCTTTGTGTCTGTGTGGTATATGTATGTCTATAAAGCAGCTATAACTGTGTTGCAATTGTTTTAATGCAAGATAAATTTTATGTATTGGACAATGGACCTGCAGTGCTGTGTTTATTGCCGGGATGAGCCTTCCAACTTAGCTCATTTCCATCCAAACGTCAACTTTGATTAATCACCTTAGTGAGAGCCCTCCACCATTTCACGCATCTGCCAAGCCACAGCACCACCACCACCACCTCCACCACCACAGCACATCAGCAGACTCCAAATAAGAGGAAGATTCAAGAGGATATTAGAAGAATATCGCTAGATTTTCATCAAATTAAGAAATTTCTGTGACAATATAAGAAAACCCAGGAGTCTAAATGAAGTAAAGCATATGATTTCCTCTGAGTGATTGACATTTCCGTCATGACTAGTGTATCAATAAATGTTTATCATTTTTTAATAAAAATACAAATTGAAAATGAAAGCTATCAGATGTTATTTTCTGCGACTGCAGTGGGAGAAAGAGTCTTAACTGAGGAAAAATCTTGACAGTTAAATGCAAACTGGTGGGAATAAGGTAGATAAGTTTTATTGAACTAATTGTGACGCAAACTCTCATAGTGATTTTATTTAGCGGAATGGATCGCGGGCAAACCCGGATATGCGGATATTAGCTGAAATAATGATGTAAACAAAGTGACTTTATGAAGGTGTTGCCAATCTGTCAAAGTTGTCATTCAAAAATAATATGCTTTTAAATTACTTGCCTTATTATCATTACATTTTATTACTGATGACTGATAAGATCCAGAGATTATAGTCTGCCAATTACTTAGCAAAATTGTTGATGCATGAGATGATGAAGTTTTAATAAACTTTGAAGAAAGTTTGGTGTGTGGAAAAAAAAAGCATAAAAAATTGCAGAAAGCTATTGGATCAACATATTCATCACACATCAGCCCCTCTGCTTATCATTTTCATTTCTTTGTTGATGGAAATGAATAGTATAATAAATATCTAGCTGTATATATAAACTCAATAATGATAATATTAATGATACCAATTCTACTACTATTACTGTTGTGCATGAAGTTAGAGTAATTTATTTTTCAGGCACATTCCTCTTTTTATTCCTATTTACACACATTAGTAATGGCCTTTGACCAGGTGCAGTGATTATATACTCAGTCCATGTATACACAACTGCTTATTCATAAAAATGAATATTTCTCCACCAACATTTTCAATAATAACATCATACACACCGGATTGTTTTCAGGAAAGTTTTCATCCACATGAACCTGCATAAATATGCCACAGAACACTATCATGTGGTCAGGGTTAGGATAAACAAAGGTCACACACATCATTACATTTTTTTGTGGACACTGTGACATTCAGGACCCTAGAACTCCGAGTTTTCCAAAATCTCCACTATGACCAGAGTTTTCAGGAAAAAAAAAAGTCATTTTCAGTGACCTAAACCAGAGTCATGTGGGTGAAAGGCAAAAATGCATGGGAAAATATCAGTTTTATCAGATACCTGGCTATATGTATACATGGCATGAGTCCCAGTTACACTTTATCTATCAAGAATAAATCAGTGTCACAATCATTTCACGAGAAGAGCTAAAAATATTCTATTCCAACTTGGAATTGCAACAGTGTATTACTACCACTACCACTACTACTACTACTACTACTACTACTACTACTACTACTACTACAACTACTACTACCACTACTACCACTACTACTATCACTATTACTACTACTACTACTACTACTACTACTACTAATAATAATAATAATAATAATAAGAAGAATGATAATAATAATAAGAATGAATCAGAAAAACAGATAATAATAAATAAAAACATGAATAATAATTATAATAATACCAAACAAATAAGATTCAGTCCATCCCTTGCAGCCATCTTTAGCCTTAGAACTCATTAAATTAAATAGTCATGCAGCTTTTTTTACTGAAAAGCTGTAGAAGTGTTGTGTGTATGGAGAAGACAGATAAAAAGATTTATCAGGATCACCGTTAGGAGGTAATGCAGACAGACTGTTAGAATGTGAAATTAAATATCGCCCATTCTTAATAGAGCAATCATCGCTTCCTCTTTATGCATGTTTAATTTTTTTCCAGGCTATCCCTGCTGTTTATCAATGTGCGGTGCGTCAGTCAACAGGATTTCCTACATCACACTGTTGCAAGGTTTTAAAGAGCAATGCTGTTAAAACATGTTTTTTAGGACAATTATTCAATTACAGTTCATGTTTAAACTGTGGTAAGGTCCTTTTCTTCCCAGTCCAGGAAGCAGAACAAATCCTGTCTAGCTGTGCACACAACACCCTGCAATCACAGCACAACTTAAATGAAGGGTGAATGTACAATTAGCACTGCCATGCAAAGAAGTGACTCATTTGACAGGAACACTGTGTGGACTCAGCAACATCTGAAAAACATGAAGAGGAAATCAAAACAAGGTTATGATATCTGCAAGGAATTGATTAAAAAGCTTCAACAGCCAGGCAACGTCTGAAAGCAACAGGAAAAGATCTAGTAATAAGAAAGGAATAAAACCAGAAACGTCAGGTTTAACAGCTGTGACCATCCTTCTAAAATAAGACATAATGATGCCAGTGTAGACAACTATCTGGAAATATGTGATTATTAATTATTATCTTAACTATGAGCAGGACCAGCTGAGGACTGGAATATGTAGAGAAAAATGAAAAAAAAAAAAAAGGTTGTCTATGTGAAATCACCGGATGTTTCCCAACTGACTGTCTTTGGTTTGTTTCATACTTTGAGAGAATAATGTTATCAGTCCTAGTATACACCATGGAAAAGTTTACACTGATATACCGGAAAATTCACATTCATTTTAGCTTTGAAAAATAGGGCTGTGATACTGATTTCAACTGGTACAGAAAATGATGCTGAGTTCAATAAATCATCACGTTGGGTCTTTAACGTCAGTAAAACAGTATCCACAGTTGCATAATTGTCAAATTGTAGTTTAGTGTTAACTGTTAGGAACAAATGAGCCAGTGTGTGTCCACATTGAAACACATAAGATCTGTCAAATATATTACTGTGGTAACTAAGTTTTTTTTTTTGTTATTTTCTGAAATAAATCAAACATTCTGATTTTTGGACAACGTTGAGTATACGTCCATGTGGACAATGGACTGTCTTCTGTCGTCTTCACCCATTGGCTGAACACCAACAGGAAATAGGTCTCATGGTCCTGCTGTTTTTCATTTTTTTTTCATTTGCACAATTAAATTATGGGTAAAAAGTGTATTGTAATGCAAGCGCTATTGAACATGTACCCAGTAAAATATTACTCAAAATTGATCAGTAATTACTTACACTACTGCGTTACAGCAAAAAGTAATCTGTTTCTGTAATGCATTACTTTTGTAATGTGTTACTCTAACACTGTTTATGTACCATTAAAAATGAAACAAAAAGGTAATTTCACACTTATATGTGCATAACTCTCACGTATGACCATTCTATTCCTAGAAACAGTATGTGTACATTAATATACAGTATGTATACGTGTACGAGGGTAATTCAAAAAGTTCTAAGACAAATTAAAAAAAACCTTTATTTTTGAAAGTAACAACATTATTTTTCTACATAACATCCACCTACATCAATACACTTCTGCAAGCGATGTTTCCACCGAAAAATTCCTTCTTGA
>JAPQRQ010000019.1:1115638-1128977 GCA_037367365.1 Apogon talboti | reverse complement strand
GGGCTGCTGCTCCGCTGCGTGGCCCCTGCATCTCCGCACAATCACAGGACCAATAATGAGAGGGCCACGGGTTGGCTCTTCATTATTTAGTCTTTTAAAATGTTGCTCTTTGCCGTTGCCTTCTCCCAGAACACCCAACCCCCAAAACAGCAGCAGGGCCCTCCAGAGCCTCTTAATCAGCCGTGGGTGTTGTTGAGGTTAATCTGTATTGTTCGTGGTGATGTGAGAAGAGGGGTGGGTCTCCCTTGATCCCATCCACGCGCTGATAGCGGTTTCCTAACAGGCAACAAACATCCCATGGCACGTCTTGTTTATGTAGCCCTGCAGTGAGACTGTTTGTTGAGCTCGTGTCATGGACGTCCAGATAACCTCATTCCAACAAGGAGTTTAATTGCTTGGCCCTTGCGTTGGCAGGATCATACAATGGGAGGAGGAGGAGGAGGAGGTGGAAAGATATGTGCGATTTCTGAAAACACAGTGATATAACTCTAATATAACAACATTGTTAAAAAAAAAAAACATGTCCTGGAATTATTTTCAGATAAAAGGATGAAGCACAATGGAGTCTGAGGATGATGGAAGGTTTAACAGCTCGTCCTTTAGACCTGCTGTTCGCTTCAAACTCTCCGAGAGCGATGGAGAAAGTTTGCATGTCATTATTTGACTTTTTTTTTTATTCTCTGCCACAGCGTGAATCTAATGGAGGATTAGAAGTCACCTTGTTCTTATGGAGTAGGTCATGCATTAAATAATGTAAGTGGTCCTGATCCCGGACCTCCTACCATGGCTCAAACACTGATTTTAAATAATTATTTCAACCATTACAGAAAATTTTCCCCGTGTTTGCGTGGGTTCTCTGCGGGTACTTCCTCCCACCGCCCAAACACATGCACTGATAGGTTCACTGGTCAACCTGAAACTGTCCATGAGTGTGGATGTGAGTGGTCGGTTGTCGGCCCTGCGATGAACTGGTGACTCGTCCAGGGTGAACCCCGCCTTCACCCATAGGTGGCTGGGATAGGCTCCGCCCCCCGCAACCCTAGTGAGGATAAAGCGGGTTCAGAAGATGAATGAATGAATGAATTTCAACCGTTGAGAAGAAAATGCAACATGAAAGTCCAAAAGTAAAAAAAAAAAAAAAAAAAAAGCAGTTATGGGAGAATTTAAGCAGAACACAGTGTACCTTTATAGAAATAACAGCCGGGATAGGGACTGGAATACATATCATTAGTTTCCATGAGCAGTAAAGGCTATTACAGTTACCAAAACAGTAAGGAATGTGGCTTTATTGCATTCGCAGAGTTAAATTTTCCCTTGCAAAACCGTCACTGTTCATACAAACAACTTCAAATTGGAGTTTGAGTGGAGAGAACTTATTGCTTTTTTCATATTTCCAAACAAGTCTTTGTCAAACGCACCAAACCCTGTTTTCCATTCTCAGTGTTTTTCAGTTTCCTTGCATTTCTTTCTAACTGCGTGCATCTTAAACGCTCATGTCCTGAATTTGTGGCTGTTTGAGTGACTGACTGTGACTCAGGGCTCAGTTTTGCTGTGTTTTCAGTGAATAACAGGAAATGTTTATGGGTGTGTGTGTGTGTATCTCTGTGGCATTTTGACCTGATTAGAGATGGATCTTTTGCCGAAGCATAAGCTTTACCCTATTGGCTGCTGTGTTTTGTTTGTTGTATACTGTGAAACTTTCAAAGTTGGAAAAAATAACACTGAACTTTATGCATTAGGCTATAAAGTGTTATTATTGCAATACATTTTAAATTAGTTTTTAGTATTTTGAAATAGAAAAAATTAAAATATATTTACCCTGATAGTCTATTGGATTTATTTGACCACTAGAGGGAGTAGTGAGTATCTCCTATCTGCTATCATACTGAAGAATAATGAAGCCACCTTTTAAAGCCAACGTTTAGAGTCAAAGGAACTAACACAATGATAAACACTAATAGCTGTTTTCTCCACAGGACACAGCTCTAAATGAACAGAAGGAGTTTTAAGCTGAAACTGCAGCGTTTCTTCTACATGGGTGAGTTTGATTTTGCGGCTTATGAGTAATTATGTGATATCATCATTTGTTGAGTTATAAATAGTATATAAAGTGTGACAGGTCTGACCTTTTTGGATGATTCCAAACAGATCCTTAGTTCAGCTATTGACAGCAGTAAAGGGTGGTGATTTGTGGTTTTACTGTGTCTATTTTCTGTCTAAAAAGAGAGCTAAGCTAACAGAGCTATAATGTAAATGATCAGCTCATGCAACGTGAGCTGATCATTTCAACAATATCAACAAGATTATAAGATATGTTGTTATTTTAAAGGTCAAAATAACAGGCTACAAAAGTTAACAATATCATAATACATACAGTATGTGTGCAAACAATGAGCTTTATCCTTTATTCACAGTGATACAGTCTGTTGATATACAGCACTGATTGATGTGTTCTGGTATGTGACTTCTCCCTGCTGTTATAACCCCTTTAAAACAGAACACTTCAACATTCCTAGCGGTAACTAAAATTCAGTTCTGGTGGTAGTTGCTGTTTGTTAGATGTTCTATCTAACATCGACTCTGGAGTTCAATGTGGTGCATGTAATCGCTTCAGCGTAGTAATCAAAAAGGGTTCATCTTCAAATAAACAGTGATCTCAGGAGTATTCAGTTTTGCCTATTTTAATAAAGCAGGAAATCCTCATTCTTAAAGAGGCTAAAAGTACCATCCTGATGTCATTAAACTAAGCAAACTCCGGTGAAGAGTGGAAGCTGCTGTCTGTTTCCCACTGCCGCGGGTTTAATCATGAGCCGGTGAGCATGCCAATAAAAGCGAAAAGTAAAATCTTTCTTTTGTAAGTTGAACTCAGAGAATCTTACAGGTCTGAATACAAGGTGTGTAACAGTGAGTAACCACATTGTCAGTGTGAAACAAATGAGTGTAGGGAAGTTAAGCTATGATAAAAAAAAAACAATAGTAGAAACAAGGTTTATTTTACAATTAAATGGAAAAATAAATTATCGGTAGCAGAAAACTGGAGTAGAGTCACATTTAATTCCAAACTGTTACGCTCTTTAGAATAATCATCAAAACTAAAATTATCTTAGATGCATTTGTAAAGCATGGTTTCTAGCAAAAGTTCACGGTAAGCTCATTTGTTGAATGTCATTAGCTTCCTATGTTCACCTCCCCGTGCAAATTGAATGCATTAATCACCGGCTGTATTTTGCATAAAGGAAGAGCAACGTGCAAACTGGTGCCTGCACGGCGAACAGAATATGAAGTGTTGAAAGATCTCACTGGAACTCTTTAAACCTATTTTAATCACTGATTAAATGACTCAAGTGTCAGACATTTACAGTGGGACCTCAAGGAGTCCCCGGAGGAGTGTTTCCTGGAAATCAAAGCAACAAAAGTGATCTGACAAATGTGTTCCAGTCTAGTTTGATACTTTCCAAAATGCCCATTAAAATACAACTTAGTGAACCTTAGTCGATGCCATTATTAACATAATTATCTCACTCAAGAAAGTCATTATATCTGTTTGAATACAGTCATTCCCATTATGATATAATGACTAATTAAAGCTATTAGTTCTTAAGTGAGTAGTATGTATCCTATGGGACTCTTCAAGGATAGACAGCAGCAGCAGGCAACATTGGACTTCAAGTCTCTTAAGTTCCAATTAACCTATTGCTGGTCCTTACATCATTACATTTGAATATTCTGCTCCTCTGGTTAGGAGTCAAACATGGCTGAAGCAGAAACCATATATATATATACATTTTTATACAATAAGTATCTGGAGCTAAAGGCCATAGGTATTTTAAGAAAATTAAGGGCAGAATGTGCAAAGAATGGAATGTACCCACCGATTGCACAGGGAATTGCGTAACATTTGCACCCATAATTTGCTCCATATTCACAAATGACTTTCCACTCGCTCAAACACCCATAAAGTTTTGCGCCCGGGTTCAGTTTGCCCTTGTTTTTGTGTCTTAGTTTCGAGTATTTGGGCTGTTTCTTTCCATTTCAGCATACAGATTAGTCCTTAATGAAAACTGCAGAAACCCTCAAATTGTGTGTATCATATCTTTTCATCATCACAAACCAGCTTTCATGCTTCTATGGTATTTTGCTTTTGCAACACAATATATTAAAAGACAGACCTGAACGCATGATTCTTCAGGTAATCTTAGGTGTCAGTGAATATACGGTATCAGGGGTTTCATAGAGACATTACTTTCACAGCTGAATGTACATCACAGCGTCTCTGAGCTCCAAAACACTGTATTTACACACTTAGTGTAAAAACACACTCTGGCTGATTATTACCACGGTTCATAGTCGCTAATGTCATGTGTTCTGATTCTGTTCAACTCTGGGATTACAGGACAATAAATGGGAAGTGTCGCTAAAACAGTCAGATCTCCATTTTATATTCAAATACCTGAAACTCAGAGATAACACACACACACACACACACACACACACACACACACACACCGACCTGATCCCTCTAGTATTTGAAGATTCCATGTTCGATATCATTAAGCCATTGATTTGGAGATACAGAGATATACCAAGAAAGACAGCGAGATGGATTACAGTTAACACCGGCTTTTCTGCAGGTATTAATTGCGACTGAACTGTGTGCTTTTATGAATTATATGGTTTTTGCAGTGAGACTCATTTGCATGAAAAGGAGCATATTTTGTTCCAAACATATGAATATTCCCTAATTTACTTTCACTTGTGTACTTTGTGAATTATACACCATACTCTTGTCTCATTTGTAAAAACCACAAAATCCCCACGGTGAATCTGATCCTTTGTTTTTTTTTTTTTTTGGTCTGAAATTATAAGAGCAATTCTCACAGCCTTCAGTATTAGGGCTCATTTAAACATAACAGGACATGTAATGACACTATAAATATGTCCATAATGTCCCCCTTTATAATTTTAAAATGTCAAAATATGAAAAATTGTCAGGGAAGATGAAAGTCAAGGTGAACGTGATCTTTAGTCATAATAAACCAGGTTTAAGAGCTTCTGTAACAGTGAACCAGTTCCATCAAGTCAGACATTTTAAGCCTTAGTTTTAATAAAACTGAGGTTGAGTGTTTTTTTCTGTATTAACCATTTAATTATTCACACTCCCACAGTTTTCATCAGACAATGCACAGCAAACCAGAGGACAATGCATGTCATCCTCCTTTTTTTTGTTTTCAACGGTTCCTTTCTCTACTGCTACAGGTCGAGGCTGATGCTTACCCACTCTAAGCTTTATATGGCATGTCAACGATTTCTTCTGTTGAATGAAGTTTTTTGTTTTTTTACTGTCACCAAGTGCACACTGATTTTCTCAGGTTTTCTTTATTATGAGGGCTTGACCTTACTAGGTTAATAATAATAATAATAATAATAATAATAATAAGTCGTAGTAGTAGTAGTAGTAGTAGTAGTAGTATTTTTTATTATTTGATGATTTTTGTTGCAATTTGGAGCTATATAAATAAAACCATAATGCTGTATTAAAGCTGAATTGGATACTACTCTGTGTGCAAACTATAGACTGTGACTTTTGGTGAGGCTGAGTTGTTGTTTTTTTTTCACTTGAGCAGAAATAACAAATGCAATATTCAAGTACTTTGTTTAGCTTCTATCATTACTGCTATTAATGCGAATATGACGGTGTTGCTCCCTGCTGCATCTTTAGATTAGTGACAAATCCCTGTCATGCATGAATACAGAAATAATAGCCCCATGACCCATGACGATGACCATATGCAAATACTCGTTCAAAAATAAATACATAAAAATAGCTTGTTAATATTTCAAGTAGTTTAGAGGCAAAATGTGAGGTTTTCATGTTTCATGGAGCTTGTGTTTCCTCCCCATTACTGCTCATGCATACTAAATATTTGATGCTGCTCTTGTTTCGCAGCATTCTGTTCATTTTTATGTCAAAGCAGTCGCAGGAATGGAGTGAGTGGCATGTTGGATTTGTACGGTAAAATTCTGAAATTGACCTCAGTTAAAAGTACAAACTGGAAAATCACCTCTGTCAGAAAATCAAGTCTTTTAATTTTTAAGACTTTTTCAGCTCTGGTTCTGTTGAATTTGTTGCCATCCGTCAAGTATTCAATAAGTAGCAGTTACAGTTCCATAGTCAGTGGAATTATATATGACTTCCAGTGTTTTTACAGACTGACCGACCTTCCCTGTGGTTTTAAAGATTGTGAGACTGTCTTCATCCATTTCACTTAACTTGTTAATGAGAAGTGAGATAGTGCAGGCTGTTAGATGCAACTACTCTACTGATGTGGTACGGCAAACACACTTTTCACCACGGTTGTGACTGCAAACCAGAACCCAATGATGCCTGAAAGCATTCGCCCATTAAAATCTCCTTTTTCTTTTCTTTTTTTTTTCCATTTCATTCCATTGCCACCTGGGTAGATTACATGCTCATGAGGAAGTGATTTAAGCACCAGTGAGTGGAAGTGGTGGCGTTTACTGAGTTACTCTTGCCACCTGAGTGGTCCAAAAGAGCTCTAGTAAATGAAAAAAAGTCTCATCTCCTCAACACACGACAGAATATCAATAAATCTTAAAAAACGTGCTGATCTGATTTGCCATTCCAGTGCTCCAATGTGCAGTGTAATGCTCTCCAACTGAAAGTGTAATCATAACAGTCTCTGAAAATAGATGGAATTAGTTAAAAACCGTGGACAGACAATAGCAGCTGAATGCGTCATTCCATTCCTATTCAACTGAGAAAAGGGACTCTATTAACACTCAATTGGATATACAATACAAAATAGCCATATGCGTTTTTATCTAATGGTTTTCCCTGAATACATGAGACTACACCCAAACAACAGGACGGCTGCAGGAACTATCCCACGTCAGCAGCTGTTTACAGGCAATCCAAAGTGGAGCCCTTGCATGACTGAGTTTGTAATCATGTCATTGATTACATGGGTATGAGTAGAGGACTGATGGGGATGTGTGTCCCATGTTTCATCTAGAATTCATTTCACTAGGTATATGTATCATTCTGACACAACTGCACCTCAGGTTATATGATTAAAGACTATGTAAATAAAGGGCCATGACCCTAGGGTTTCAGGAAGGAGTGACCAGAGGTAGGTAGTGTTTAATGGTGTACCGTCAGTTCCCTGAATGAACAGCCATACGATGACCACTGAGTTAAAAAGTACTCAAATTCATTGAATCTGTCCCAACTGACTATGGCTACAGCTAAGTGAACAGTCACACTGTAGACCTAACTGACATAAACACTAGGAGAATGTTGGGTGACATCTGAGTGATGCACATGACTGAAGCCGTATAGCGTTTGATATGTTCACTCGTGTTTATCAGCCTTGTCTCTCGGAAGGAAGACACAAACTTTACTTTATCTGTTTTGATGAAACTTTGTTGAAGGGTATGGCATAGGAGAAGAATGAACCCTTTGAATTTTGGGCCAGATTTATTAAAAGGAGTTTCCACTTCAGATATTAACGTTGAGAATCAAATCAAAGTTAGGGACTCTTAACCGTTTATCGGGCAAGTGACTATTTTTGGTCATTTCCCCATACATTACAAGACAGTGACAGAACAGTTCCAGTGAGGACAGTGAGTCAGCAGTCTCAGGTCCAATGTGGTCTACAGGGTCTGTAAGGTCCACCTATGCATGAACAGTGAGTGTACCTGCTTTGTTAGGTACCATGAAGTAATGGTACTACCAATGTCCATTTTAGAATCCAGTTTAAAATCACTGTATTTGTTTTTAAGTCCCTCCATGGTCTTGTGCCACCCTACCTCTCTGAGCTCCTTCACTCTTACAAACAGACTCGCTCTCTAAGATCTGTTGATCAGCTGCTCACGATGGTGCCGAGAACAAGGCGTAACCTCTGAGGAGATCGGGCCTTTGCTGCTGCTGGTCCCAGATTGTGGAATGACCTATCCTCTGCATATCAGACAGGCCTCCTCGTTGCCTGTTTTTAAATCTCTTCTTAAAACCCACCTGTTCTCTTTGGCTTTTTGACACTCTTGCAATTTTTGTTTCTGTTTTTATATTTTAACTTGTTTTATTTATTTGATTTTCTTGATTCTTAATGCTTTGTTTAATTTTATTCACTGTGCCTTTAGTCTTCTGTACAGCACTTTGGTCCACTGTGGGTGTTTTAAAGTGCTTTACAAATAAAGTTGGATTGGAAAGGGATAATGAGTATGTAACAGGTGTCTGGATCAGCACTTATGTTGTTCTAATGTTTTAAAAGTGATGTTCCAATGTTTTAAAATACATGTTTCTTTCTCCTTAAATGTGTCTTTCTTGTATTTTTTTGTGTTTGCTTCTTGGATTTTTTTTTTTTTTTTTGCCTCTTACGGGTAAGGAACCAAATATGGTAACTTCATTGACCTTGATTTTCTACATAACAATAAAAATATGTTGAAAATTTTCCCAAAAGTAATAAAGTCTTGTTATGTCCTCCAATAAAACACTAAGGTTGATATTTTGAATTTCAGAGTATTTCTATGAGTGTCCTATAAAGGGTTAATGACTGTCAGACTATCATTGACTGGCCATTATCAATGTAATTTTGACATATCGATCAGTCCAAGCTATGTGTATGTTTACAGACAGATTAAGTCCCTGTGCTACTATTTTAGTCTGTGATTGCCAGTCATTCTCACAGAGATGTCTTTAATAATATTAACTATTAGTTTATGACACTAGTACTGACCTGTCCTGCTATAGAACTGACTGATATAAACATTAAGAGAATGTTGGGTAACATTTTCCAAGTGTTCATCACCCGTTTGTACATTAGCTAAATAAAAGCCCCAGCTTTTATGCCATAAGCATTAAAGAGTACTTACAATATCCAGTCATTACTGACCTTGTCTCTGACTTTTACAGTATTAAATAATCCATTATGTATTCAGGTTGCAATCTTCACAGCTGTAATAGCGCACACTGAATCTTTATCTGTGTGAAGAAAAAAACAAAAAGAATTAGTGACACTAACTAACAAATAGCAGGTAAAAAGTCATTATTTCTATTTTGTTTGTGATTTAATTATATAATGGAGTGATAAAATGATTGAAATTGTCTGAATTCTGCCTAAATGATTCTAATTCTGTTGTAAATGCACTAAGACGTGTTTGTTAGGCTAGTTAAGTAGGAAAGCAGCTGTTTTTATATGTATGTGATGACATGTTTTTGCACTGCATTCTGAATGGAAATGTAACATGCTTCCAAAAGAACATAGATTGCTAAAATGGGCTTTGAAATGTATTCCAGCGTACATCCTATCCACATTGATCCTTCTCTCAGCACCAATAGGTAAACTTGTTAGTCTTGTTGTCTAGCATGATTTGCTATTCCTATCCTTCTCTGTATATCAAAGCACTTCTTTTCTTTCTGTTTGACTTAACAGACTCATCCTTAAGGATGTCGAGTATTGATCTGTTGTCTGATCTTTCATGGAGTGCACTCATTTCCAGACTGATAGACTCCTGTTGTATTCCCAGGGAACATGCAGGCCAACAGAAACATGCTGTTTAAGGACAGGCTCCAAACGACTACGGGCAGAAATGTGTTAACCGCTCTGTTATCTACACTCATTAGTGTTCTCCACACCGGATCAATTTCAGCCTATTATACCGCTTGTTTTTTTTTTTTTTTTATTATTGGCCCTCCTGTACATGAGTCTAAGATCCGTGTCACTGTGCGTATTGTCCAGACAGGTGACATGTGGAGGTTTCCAAAATTGCTGGTGCATGGCATAGATCCCACAATGCTTTGTGAATGGAGTGAAGAGCACTTGACTGTTCTGACATTCTGATGTAATAAAAGATACAGTGCAGCAATTATAACCCTGTCAGGGGAAGCTTTATATGGATTTCTAATGCAAGGACTAATTTTTCAGTGTTTGATGATTCATGTAAAGCCTGTTAACTGCTGTAATGCCACTCGTTCGGTGGCAAGCCAATCCTCAATATGTCTGAGGGGATATGACTATGACTAGGGTGAAATGGAATACACCTGTCATCTAAGCGCCATTCAGTTTTTTTAATGACTGTTATTGTTCACAGTTCAATAAATACTGAATTATCTACAGAACTCTGTGGATTGAACTGTCAGAGATTTAAGATAATATAAAGGATCCTGTAGACCGTAACTTACTTTGCATGCTGGGTAAAGTTGAAGATAACTTTTAAGCGTTCCGTCAACTTCTCTGGGCTCACAAACAACTTCTTTTAAGTACAGTTTCACAGTTTTATAATCATTATCATTTCGTAGTTTGCCTCCTGATTTGGCCTGTTTATCACAGAGGTCAGTGTTTACAGCGGCAGAAACTGACATACAGCTCCTGTGGGCAATTAGAGTGTTTTTTCTTCTCCTTCCTGAAGTCATAAGTTAATCATATCTGGAAACACATACGCATCAGGCTTACTTTAAGATTGCATCAGCGACGATTATCCCTCATGCTCATCAAAAAAACAAAAAAAACAAAACAAATGCCCATTAATTAGCTTAGGAACAGTTGAATATCAAAGCTCCAGGACTTGAATATTGAATATTAATTGAATATTAAAACTCCAGGACTTGGCTGAGAATCACAACTGAAGTTTTGTCACTATAAAAATGACAAATGCACATACACTGAACTGACAAAACATTAGAACTACTGACAGGAGAAATGGCAATAATGTTGATTATTTCAGTACAATGGTATCTTTCACTAGGTTGGATATAGTAGGCAGCAAGTGAACATTTAGTCCTTGAAGCTGATGTGGTGAAAGCAGAAAAATGAGCAGGAACTGAGCAACTCTGACCAGGTCTATGTTAACCCTTAAAGACCCAAACATCCACCATTAAACAGAACCATCTACTGATCTAAACTGTTTAATACCTGTTGATCCACTAATCCTATCAATACATGTCAATAATTGGCATAAAATACAGTTATTCATCTTTTCATGGTCATCAGATATGACCCATTTGGACGTTCAGAGGCTCCGTAGTTACCGTGGAAACACCGCCATCTTCTACAACATTGATTCACCAGTAAAACCCAGGAGTTGGATCGATGACATCATTCATATGTTAGTGGAACCAGCCATTTGTGTATGTGAGGGAACAAAGTACATTTTATGCATCTTTGACAAATCTTTAAAGGTCATATCCATAAAGCATATGCAGTTTATAAAATGTATGAACCTGGCTGAATAAAGATCCGATATGTTAATGTATTTATTTATTTATTTATTTTACTCTTTGTATGTTCACTGTTTATGGACTCAGATCGAGTTTATGGTCGCATTCAAGGACGAGCTCGCTAGAGAATTCAAAGTTACGCTTGATGACTCAGCCTTTAACCACCTCGACAAATAGGACAGGATACATTAAAGTTAGGATTCTGTCTAAAGAGATGAAACGTGAACCGATGATTGAACCCTATTGAGCCTCTGACTGTTGGTGAGTCAGAGAACTCACTGAAGTCTGGGCATATCCAATGTGATTCTAAAAAGATGAGAAAGACAGCTATTTTTATGTGGATGATGGGGAAAAAAAATCTTACATTGTCAAGTTCTAAGAAAAATACGAGTTGACTACATGACAGCTATCGATGCCTAAGTGTTCCTTCTAACCTGCTATTTCTCTTTTCATCTGTTGACTCATTCTATCACAGACTGAAGTGTTTTTAACACTTTTTTTTTTTCATCGTTTGAGACTTAGGATATGACAATTTTGGTCAAATGAACAACTTAGCTCTCTGCTATGAATCAATTCTTATTAGACCCAGAATACTGAGGTTGTTTGTGACTCGCTTTGTTAACCGAAAGTATTTGGTTCTGATTCTGAGTGAGTTCAGAGGTGGCTAATTACAAACATGTACAGGTCATGATCAGAATAAAATAATACTGTAATATAAACTACAAGCAGCTGATGCCTGGAAGGAAAACTGAACTGTCCACTGTGTGAATGTATTAATATTCAGATCAACATCACCCCATTAACTACACAAGTACATCCGACTGTAAGTCCTATTGTTGATTTCCTTAAATGAATGTGCTGCTTAGAGGTGTTCTTATGGTGAGTAAGACAATCTGACTCTTATCATTATTATTATTATTCTTATTTCCAATTCAACCCCGGTGCTGCTGAACAGTCTGAGAGTAAGAACAAATTATAAAATTATAAAAATTATAAAAATAATTACAAAAATTATAAAAGCAGACACACATCACACATTAGTGTTTTGATCACTCTGTGGTTTAAGATTATAAATTAGATCATATCGTCTGACCCGCTATTGGTCGGCACTGCTTTTATTTGTTTACATCCACTATCTGGGATGTAACCTGCAGGGTAAGGTATGACAGAGGTTTACCCCAGTAAGGAGTAAAGCACCTCCGATACTGAAAATCCTGGGCTGAACCACAACGTACTTCACTAACCCTTTAATCCTGCTTTGTGAGGTCAGGTCCAGGTCTCATGATGGATGGATGGTTTGGTGTTATGGTGGTTGTTCTGGAGCTGTCCCTGGTGAACAGTTTACTAAAGAAGTTACTTATCTTTACCAACATCATCATTCAGGTTCAGTGTCTTTAGTCTGATCAGTCCAATAACATCATTTTAGTCCATTTAGTTTTTTTCTGAATAGCATTATAAATTATTTAAGCACATGATTTTATCCTTTTATGCAGTTGTGTTGTTATTTGGCTGTTTTATTACCATTATCGCAGGTATTTTAATGCATTTTGGCCACGCTTCAATGTTTCGAGGTCAAAGTTAAGTTTAATTGAATGTTTGGCGCCAATTACTGCGTGTCTGCCCATTTCTGTGGCAAAACATCCACTTAGAGGACAGCCTTTTTTTCTGTGTTTTTTCACACTGAATGAGAAACTAATTTGACACAAGACCATCATAGTGCTGGATTCACATTTTTTCCATCAAGAGGAAAATTAGCACTGTGTAAGGTAGAATGCATGGATTGGCTGATAGCTTTAGAACCCTTCTTAAAACGCTCCCCTTGTCCCTCTTGACTGACTTTGTAATTTTATGTGTTTAATGGCTCAGCACTATTCTTATAAATGTTGGCTATTTTCCATGGACTTGGATCTATTGATGCTCCATGGTTCATATTCTCTGACCAGGCTTAATTTTAGATCCTGAAATTCAAAGCCGCTCGTGTAGAACATTACACCTCTTCTTCATGTTTGCTTTTATGCCAAATAACATTAACCTCCTAAGACCCAGGAGCCCCACAGGTTTTTGAGTTTTAGCTTTTTTTAATTAAATAATTGCTTATATTGG
>JAPQRQ010000019.1:1085114-1095399 GCA_037367365.1 Apogon talboti | reverse complement strand
TATCTATCTATCTATCTATCTATCTATCTATCTATCTATCTATCTATACTTCTTCTAGTGCTGCCATACAAATGCACACAAATCCCACTATTCCTTCATCGGTAGCATTAGACTGTAAGTGGATGTTCATTTAAAGTGTAGACCTTTTACCTGAAACATGTTTAGATAATGTGTTGTATAAGATGTCATGTTAACTTGACCAGAAAGCTCCTCCTGTCACTACAACAATAGCGCATTAGAATTAATGAGCCATTGTCAAGACAAGATTATTAGCATATCAGGTTCACCTTTGAAAATACAACTCTTGTCCTTCACCTTCAGAGCAACACCAGCAGCCGTGATTATCCACCCAGATGTGAAATGAAGTGGATTATTAATATCTGTGCTTTGTCCACTTTAATCCTGACTGTATGTAAATATCTATCAGATGTTGTCGTTTTTAGTGACTGAAATGTTGGAATTAGAGCAGTATATGGGCCCAAATGTTATTGTATATTTATGTTTAATTTTTTCCTAAAGGTGATGCAAGTATTTATGGATTGAAAGACATATTAAAATGACAAGGCTGTACGTCCAATGTCCAGTATTGGCCATCAGGGGATCAGGGATCAGTGTTTTGTTTTTTTTTTTTTGTTTGTTTGTTTTTTTTCTTTTTTGAGCTACATGACTTATAACTATGAGTAAAGACCAGCAACTTTGCAAAGCCTCCCATGTGTAGTTTGAGTGCTCACTCTGCCTTTTGTGTCATTTAGGTCTGAGGACATGTGGAATGTTCTCTTAATGCGTCTGGATGGTGATGTGATTGCAGAGCAGAGTGCCCACGCATCTCTCAAATGGCCCCCTTAATAACCTTCAGCGCAGCATATGCTTGTCAATACATTAATATTCTATAGCTTTTAGGTGCGTCATCATTGCACGCACGCCAGCTGCCACACAGTTTTAAATGCACGGAGGAATATTAGCAGTTTAGGCAGCGCTGCAGCTAGCCACTTTGTGATATCCATCGTTTTTGCGGTCTATAGGGAATATTAGTGGATTAGACTGGTGGATTAGAGCAACAGACCGCAGCCAGCAAATGCCTTCTGACTGAACTTACATACTTCACTGATGATGACATGTTTCATTTTGATGGTGTGTGTAAATCCTGAAGGTGGCTTTCCACTTCTTTTTCCCCAAAAGCGGGCCTCAGGTAGAAAAACACTGGCTCATTCCATAAAGCTCTGGCACATTCATAGATCCCAGCATAAGGCTTGTCTTTTATTTGTGCCTCGTCTTGCATCCTCCTCTTCCTCCTGGCAGTTAACGGAACACATTTTGTCTGTGTTGGAATGTGATTTAATATATCTGAGAGGGTATGTGCTTTTGTCAGGTCTCCAGTATACATTTTATAGCTCGAGATGCTGAAAGAGAGGGTGCTCAGTACTCTGTAGCTACAGCATAAAACGGCTGGGTGCAGCATGTGACATTGCAAAGGGGAAATTCACACTGAGAGCTGTCATATGGTGTGTGGATATGGTGTCCATAAACCCTGGGGGTGTGAGAATGATAAAACCCTGTTTTGTTGTATTGCAAGGGAGAATTCTCCCATTAACTTTGGTTTGATTGCATATAAACATGGCGTACAGGCAGCAGAGCGCTTGTTTCCAGAAATCCCTGGCTGAGTGATGCTGTATCTGCTGCCAAGTGAGGTAGGTTACATGGCTGGGAGCAACGTAGCTCCAGCCATGGATGGCAGACCGAAAAGACCACTGTCTTGTGCCAGGGTTACGGGTATGTAAAGGGAGGCAAATGCGCCCATTACACTCAAACAGCCTTCCTCACCAGCCGAGTGTGAGCTGCTTTACACTCCCTCTATCTCTGTCCTTCTTCCGTTTGGATCGGGCCGCCGCTCTAAATGCCTTTCAACCACTTTCTCTTTATCACAGAGACACACTCTCTTACCGAGAATATAAACACCCAGACAGACTCACTCACACACACACACACACACACACACACACACACACACACACACATACACAAATTCACAGCCTTCGGTCCGTCCCATGGTGTTCAGACAAATCAACAGTTGGTGCCAGAGGCTTGATGCCCATCTGGTCGGTCATTTCCAGCATGTCCCAGTGTGCATTAAAAGCGAGAACCATTTAATCCCCATCCTACCTTAGAACGACAGGGTTCTGATAGCGTCCCTCAACCAAAGTCAAGAATAGTATAAACACCTCTGCCACATGCTAGCCAAGGTCACGAAACTCTTTCATTTCACTTCCTCTCATTTCCTTTCCCTCACTTATTTCCTCTCTCTGCCACACTCAGACACACACCTCTTGCTTTTTTTTGCCCGGCGTGAGCCACTCAGTACATATCCAATGAAAGTTTGATTGTACCGACTCCAGGGGGGAAGGCCCACTTTGCCGACACAGCAACTGATGTACTGTACTCCACAGTGATTAGTGAGAGGCCAGCTTCCTACAACTGCCGAGCCAGGGGCAGAGAGACCTGGATGTGTGCACGCTAAAATATTGGAGCAGATTGCAAAGTGCACTTTAGAGCAGTTTTTCGTATGTGCTGGAGTTGATTTGGGCTCAAATCATAAAATGTTCCTTTTCCTGCACTTTTTCCCCCTGCCCTAGTTACGTGCACAGAGAAATGAATCATAAACAAAGCCACGTTGACAAGATGATAAGGCCTTTATTGCAGAAGAGAATATTGTGTTATTCTCCCTGCCTTCTGGCCTGTACGGAGCCACAGAATATGCAGCTAAATAAAACCCACATTGGTTTACTCACTTATAATTCTTTTAAGGAACAAGTAAACATGAATGCATCGCTAAGATTGTTGGCAACGTCAGCAGTTTCAGCCAATCCGATTTATTGCATATAAGATTAAACACTCTTCTACTCTGGAGTTCCTTGGTTGAATGTTTTTAATCATTATTTATTTAAGGAAAGCTGGCAGGAGAAGCACACTCCTTTTCATTCTGCTACACTACAGAGCTCTCACACCTGCGAACTGTGCATTACGGCCGTTGTTTTCAGTCGCTGGCCAATGAGCGGCTCCACTGAAGCAGTGGGAGGTTAAATACTTTGCTCAAGGGCACCTCGCTCTCACTGGTCATGGGAGCACAGATAGATATTCCAAAAAAAAAAAAAACAAAACAAAAAAAAAAACGCTGACCTTCCACTTCACAACCTTTCTTCTCTAGCCCGTAGGCGGCGTCTATCACACATAGTTCTGACATAAGGCGACCTGGATGCCAGACAGACCACAAAGAGGCTTCACATAGAAAATCAAATGTCATGTTCTGGTCCACGAAACAGTACATCTGTGCTTTCAAGGCTGTTGTGAAGAGTCAATAAGGTGCAGATTAACATCCTGTTTTTCATATAAGGATCTATATAGCATGCACAGATAAAGATATTATTTTGACAAATGCAACTGCACAAGCCATGGAAAGGATTTGGAAGAGTCTCTGTCATTGTGGGCTAAGTCCCTTTACCATCCTTGCAGTTTCTTTATCTTTCTTTTGTCATGTATAGAATGAAGGATTTATATAGATGACCTTTATTTAACCAAGTGAAATCCTCACAGAGATTAAATATATCTTTTCTAAGATTGACCTGACAAAGGGAACAGCATAAACATTACTACAACAATATATCAATACAAAACAAACAACTTCTTTACCTCACAAGTACATAAATATAAAACATATCTGGTTATATACAACAAAGGAAAAATTTAAGATTAGAAAAGTACAAGTTCAGCAATGATTTATGTGCAGATTTAAAAGCAATCACACAGACCAAGCGTATTATTTTCTTCAAAATAGACTTAAATTCCCCCAGAGTAACAAGTTCTGAGACTTTCTTTGGCTTTGATTAACATATAGGTTCTTTGGACACAATATGATAGAGTATATGAAAGAATTAGAAAGCATAGAAAGTGTTTCAGAATGTACACTGTAATAATACTCAAAGTGTAAGACATAGTATGTCATTGTTCTGAACCTTTCTCACCTGTTGTGTTACATAGTCAGTGATCATAAATCCTGAATTACTGTAATTTCTCTCTACACTCAACAGTACAATGAATCCCTGCATGAGTCAGTAGTTTAATGGATGCCCAGATCACTTTTGGATCATTGTTGACCTCAGATATGTTTTTAAATGGTCGAACAAGATCATATCAAGTGGCAAAGGCCAACTTCGATATGTCTATGAAGCCTTGTAGTTTATGTAGTGGCAGTTCAAGAGGAGCTGCATGAAGGAAGTAGCACACACAGTGAAAATTCAGATTGCCTCCCATGATATCACATGCCAGTACATTTTCAGATAACAGACTGTATTGGTCGGCAGGCTGTGCGGGTGCACACAGGTAGGTTTAGTAAATGTAGCTGCCTTCTATTTTCACTCATTCCTTTTATTGGTGTGTAGACCTGGGCTGTTCTGATTGTATGGTTCAAGGCAACAAGTATCACTATCGCTTCAGTACGGTGCAATTACAGTTTAGACTTTTCTAAAAGCTCAGTAGGGAAAAAAGATGGAACCTGAGACAAATTATTTTGTTTTTTACTTTCTAACATAATATTTGACCAAAAAAGAAGCCATGCAATCATAAATATCCCCTAAGGTTTGTCTCAGTCAGTCGGCTGAAACGCACAGGCATATTTACCAGTGACATTTGGATGGACAGGGCCGAGCGCATTTGACTGGTCATGAAATGACTAAGAAAAAAAGGTATTTCCCTATGAAAGGTCCACAGAGAGCATTTCAATTCCAAACACTTTACTGAAAACCTGCAGGTTTAAATAAGTAGGCATGAAGGACAAATGAATGTACCAAAACACTGAGGGCTGCCCAACACTTAAATACAATTCCGTTGCTTGACATTGCTCTTAAAAGCCGACTCCATAGCCTTTGGCTTCAAGGCTGTCGCCTTTTCAGGTGGCTTTTGGTTCCACATAACTAGACCTATGGGTGCACTGTGGACCTTACACTGGCTTACTGTGGTGTGAAATTGCATACGCAACCTTGAAATGATTCCCACAATAGCAGATGGTCTTAGCAATGGAGAAAAATACGATTTGCCCGCCTGTCTGAAGAAGGAAGGTGACAATAAATGAAAGTTTGATTAGAAAACGACACCTGAGGGGTTATGACAGGTGACAAGAGAATGAGGCTGTTCAGGCTCTAACTGATGAAAAATACATTTCATCTTTCACTGATTATGATGAAGCAGAGTTATGAGTGCTTTATTAATTACAAAACTATAAACTTTATTCCTTTTGGGCCTTAAACGTGAGACTATTAACACAGAGGCATCATATCAAAACAAATGGAATGAATAGTAACATTTCGTATTCAACACAAATAAACATATGTACCATTAACTAGCTCAACTCGCTCATAACTATTTCAATAGTAGTAATTTCTATAGTAATTAATATTCTAAATTGCTATCAGATTTAGACACTAAACACTATTAACACTTGGTCTTGTTTTTTTTCTCATGAAAAAGGAAGAGTGATGACTGAACAAAGTATATAAAGACTAATTCCTCCTTCATTACAAAACTTATGGTTATTGAGGGAAAACTGTTAATGGCCTAGTTACTGACGATTATGGTCATACACATAAAGAATCAATAAGTGCTTTATAATGACTGATTATTAAGCCAAAGCTATTATGCTGCCTATGAGCTAGTCGAGGTGATGGTCATTATGTGCATTTTAATATGATGTGTAACTAAATACAGTGTATACTAGTGTAGTGCATATGGCTGGTATTTGTATTTACATCTGCATCTTACATTTGTATTTGTTTGGACTTCAATTAAGCATGTTAATACGAGTGTTTCCGTGTGTTTTCATATGATAGTGATTTATACACACTAGTTGCTAATCCACACTAAATGAACACAGTTTATAGATGTAATGTAACCAGATGTATAAACGTATCTATAGAAATTCTGCCTCAGGAAAAGACGTGAAATATCATGATAAATCTGAGCGAACAGTTTAAGGTATGAAAAAGCATCATATTGAAATAGAACAGTCGCCTCCATTATGATCAGAATCAGAATCAGAATGCCCTTTATTGTCATTATACTGGTGTACAACGAGATTGGAGAGCTTCTCCTTTCCAGTGCAATGTACATAGAAAATACGCATAAAAAGAAAAAAAGAAAAAAGAAAATAAAATAAAGAAATGTAAAATAAATATATACTGTATGTCTATATATGAAATGTAAATATAAAATATAAAATATGATAGAATACAATATAAGATAAAGTTGAAAATAATTGTTTTAAAATATTTGAATGTTTTGTGTTTAAAAAGTGTTTAGAACACCACACCACAGGATCATTTCCAAACACCTCATTGTATTTGGCTCAAGTATTTACAGTGGATATGTTTACGGATAAATTGTGAATAACAGGGGTGTGACATATACTACACTCAGATAATGTACCATGAAAGATCATCTACTTGAATCATTAAGTTGCAAATGCAAAGCTGATAATAATCAATAAATTACATTATGAGCAATTTTCTGATGTGGCCGTTATGTCACACAGCACAGACACACTTTGTAATACGGCACCTCTTAAATCGACTAAGGACGTAGAAAAGATGCTGAATCATAAAAAAGCGGTCTGAAGGGACTTAAAACACAGAGTGTTTGGTGACTATGGCAATGATTTATGAGGCAAATTCAAATGGAACCATTTTCTCATTAGAGAGGAGAACACTGAACCAGCCTCCTCTCTTACAGCTTAGTGAACTAAATGCTCAATGATTGATGCTGATGCTGATGTGCTGCACATTCCAACTCCCAATCTAAATTGCAGATGATGCAAGTCTGCACGTGTCATCTATCGGCACACGCTGTTTTATATTCAAACAACAGGGTTTAATGAATTACTTTAGGAGGTAAATATATATTCATATGACTTGTTGATTTACTGTCGTTTTGTGTTTAATCAGGACACATATAAAGTGCAGATGGACTTTCAATGGACCGGTCCCAACTGTTGCTTCATATTGCTCTACTCTTTCTTTGTGTCTTATGCTATAGCGTCCCTTTTTCCTGTCACGTTTGCTCTCACACTCACTTCTTCTACTCTCTTATCATGGATGCACACTGCAAGTGACTTGGTCATGAGTCCACTCATTTTACAAAGAAAAAAACAACCAGAAAAAGGCACAAGCACCATCACCTGTCAAGCAAACTGAATTTGTATTCATCCTTGTTACTGGTGGCTTTGTTGTTGCTTGTTTCAATGGCCAGAGACAAAATGGACAAAAATGGGATTACAGACCCCCAAAGCCTCCCCCTTTTAGTCTATTTAAAAGACTACAGCTAATACCTTCAAGATTTAACTCTGACTTAATGTATCTGTCAGGGTTTCCAACAGATACATAATGAAATTGGTGGTCAAAATTTCCATTAATGAGTTCATACAAAATGGAACTATGATGAATGGTATCTAAACAGGATATGTGGGATAATTGGCCTCATGGATGACGATATGCAAAGACAAAAGATGACACCTGATTTCACTTTGTCAAAATACTGTATATTCTATTTGTACATTGTATTTAAGTTATTTTTATTATTATTATTTCATTCTTCATGGCTATTGCTACTAGATTTGTCTAACCATTACTGTTCATTAAGTATTCAGATAACTTTCAAGTTTGTTCATTACAATAGATTCTCACAGGACACTGGACCAATAACAGAAATCCCAGTGGAAAACCTGGTGCTTGCATTGCAATAATAATATTAAGCATTAAGTTGCACTGTGAATTCAGATGCTCTTGACATATTTTCCTCCTAATTTCCCCATACATTCTCTAAAGTGTTGTTCCAGTAGCCTTGTCTGTGCTTTTGTGTGCACACAGTATGTTTGGACAGGTCAAATCTAATGATCATTAGTGGAAGGAAAAAAAAAAAAAAAAAAGGTAGCACTTGGAAAAGAGCCTGCACAAAGCTCTATTTATAGCAGACCTGGTCCGGAGGCACGGAGCCCCCAGGGAAGAAAAACAAAGTCATAGATCAGCCTGAGGGGAAGTAATTAGGACAGATATTTAAACTGAATAATGCAGACTCGCTGAAATATTGAAACCACCAAAGGTTTATTAATTAAGCGCTAATCTGGTGAATAGGCTTGTTTCATGTCTCCCTTATTCTGCGCCAGCTAAATTATTCAGGGACATGACGGCATGCGGGACAGATAACACTGTGACGTACATGTCATCAGTGCTCTTGTTAAGAGATGATTAAAAGCACGCTCCACCTCGGTACTTGGGTGTCAGCAGTCTGCTATTACAGTTGATATGGTTCCTGTAATACCCACCGTAGTGAGTCAGTCACACCACAGTAGTCTAACAAGGTCACTTTGAAGTTGCAGCAGTGCACAGTCAGTGAAGATTTGTTCAGAGACTTTTAAAAAGTGATTCAATTACATATGGCCAGTCAGCCATGTATGCTTGAGCATACAAAAAAGCACACAGACACACACAGTCACATACTAGAACTAAGTAAATGCAGCATACTTAACACACGGGTCAAATAAACAGTTCCCTTCTCGTAGGATTTTGTAAACAAATAACACACTTAATTTACTGTTTTGCTGCATTTAAAACTGAGTCCGAGGTAGCAGTTGAAACTTGCCCTTTACCTCTAATCCCCTATCTGTTTTTTTTCTTCTTCTTCTTCTTCTTTCTCTCTTGCTCATTCTCTCAGTCACTCTTTCTATTTCAACCTCCCTTTCTCCCCCTCACGCATTTTTCTCTTTTCTTTTGTTCATGCTGCTTGAGTTTCACAGATGGAGTGACTTGAGGCGATGGCAGTTATGCAAAACACAGTTCAAATCAATGCAGCGCTCCCACAATGAAAACGGCATAAAAGGCACGCGCGCAAAACACAGCCAAGTCTCCCAATGAAAGTCTTGTGATGGAGGCAGTAAAGCACATTTAGGATTCCATTATTGTAAAATCAAGATGATAATTTCTCTATGCACGGACAAAGAATAATGCCGCTTGAAATAATGAATAGTATTATTTAACAAAATAAGGTTTAAAATATGCAAATAGAATTTTAGATACATTGGAGAAAGAAAAAAAAAGATGCTGCAGGTCTGGCACAGATTAAACTTTAAAGAAGATTAATTTTTATCACTAGAAAGTCCATCAGACGGAATGTGGTGTCTTTTCTTTTCTTTTCTCATTTTACTGATATGCAAACACAATAAAACAATGAGGATGTTTTCATACCTGCAGTGCAATCTCTAGTGTGTGTGTGTGTTTTGTTTTTTCTCCCTGTTGGTGTGATTTGTCTGAGCAGATGAGAGCACAGTAATCACACCAAAAGGAACCACACTGAAACCCTTTCGAGGAGGTGGTCTCGGTCCATTTTCCAATGAACTCTGGAGTGGTGTGTTTGTGGCGGCATGGTGATCCAGCCTCAGTCCAACACATCGACTACAGGTGTAGTCTCCTCTGTAACCAGGTGCGCTTTGCATTCTGCTCAGGCATCTGCAGGCCGTATATCTTCTCTATAAAACGTGAAGGTGTTTCTCAGAGTGCAAATGAAGAAGGTGCACATAACAGTTTGCTGATATACTATATTGCGCTGTGGTAAATGTAAAATGAATTCAGTACTGGCTTACAGTATGAGAAGTAACATTTTAACATGTGTTTATTATCACATGCACATTGTGTTTAGGGGGCATCACATTCACATCTGTCCTCACCATAACATGCATACCCTAACAATTATTCAAATGACTTGCATCATCATCAGCATCTGTATTTTTGTCCCCATTAAAGATCCACTTCCAAACAAATGGCACATTAACTAGGACGGATAGATGTTCAGTATCACAGCCGTTTATTGAATTATATGACAGATATTTTTCAAAAGAGACAGAAGTAGTTCTTGAGTGAGAAGCTGAAACGCTGCCTCAGTATTACATCTCTGTACATCTGGTCGATCGGTGCTTCAAGGGAGTGCACTTGTTAGATTGTCTGTTTTGGAACACTTACAAAAGGTATGAAGGGTTTCTGTTAGATGATACTTTAAAGTCTGAGGACATACTGCATCTCCTTTAAAGGACTTATATGTAGTATTTATATTCCAAACTGTCAACAACAGGGGGAAGTCACGTACCAGAATACGCTTAACACCACTAAAACCACCTTAAACTCAACACTATGTATCCACAGACTGTATCACTCACAGAATAAAGTATAAACTACTGTGATATTACAAAAAAAAA
>JAPQRQ010000019.1:1074943-1085014 GCA_037367365.1 Apogon talboti | reverse complement strand
AAACTCAACACTATGTATCCACAGACTGTATCACTCACAGAATAAAGTATAAACTACTGTGATATTACAAAAAAAAACGTAAAGGACAGTTATTTTGACAACCATTCAAAATACCACTGTGTCTTATAATCTTCACGTAGATTACAGCATTGGCTGATAGTTTACATTACAGCTGCAATCACATCTCTAAATGTTCCAGATACTGATGAGCATATATATATGTTGTACAAGACCATGTTCACCCATAAAAAAGCGCAACTGCAAATCAAGAGAATTGTTTACCTTGGAAAAAACTACAAGTCCTGGGGAAATAATTTCACTTCCTGTTGTTGTGGGTAGACAAGTAAAGGAAAATCAAAAGATAGTTCATGTTCTGAACCAGTGGCGGCTGGTGGGGTGCCGTATCCAAGTCAGTTTTCACTATAACCACATATAACCACTAGGATACACCAAAGTACATGCACCACTATTATAAAATATTAATTTCAATTAAAAAAATACACAGTATGTCTTTTCAGTCATGTATGTTTTACATTTCATCCGTCTATCCTTCAAACATGCACATTTTTCTACGACTCTATTGTTAAAGTCAGGCATGTCCCTGACAAGTGTTTTTTCCACTGACGGTATGAACAGTGCATTTAGACCAGGGGTGGAGGTAGTACGGGTAGATCGCATGGCAATGAAAAAATAGAAACTCAACTTAAAACACATCACTGGTACCACTCATCAGTGATGTAGTTTAGCTAGCGGAATGGCTTCATCAGGTTTAATAGATAGATAGAATTGGGTATCATCAGCATAACAATGAAAGTTGAAAGAGTGTTTCCTTATTAAATTACCTAAAGGAAGCATGTATAAGATAAACAGTATTGATCCACATTACTTTGTGTAAATATGCCGGATTTAGCTGGAAGCTATTCTCCATCCATAGTCCTCAAGGTTGAAAGACAGACTAAACATACAAACAAGACAATACAGTATATACAACACATTGTTACATAGAAAATATTAATGTTTTTGTTAAATTATTTTAGATGATTCCTATTGTCTTCTTCATGTGAGACAGGTGGGTGGTGCCCTAGCGTCCTCTACTGGTGAGCCGCCACTGTTCAGAACGTTATTACATAAACTCTAACATACTGTGCCGGGAACACCAGATCAAATCTATAATAAACCTGCAGTCTGGACTATACTATTTTCATTATATGCACTTTTTTGCTGGATATTTGCAAACCCAGTTTTATATGCAAAAAGAATTATTGCTATCGTATTTGGTTGCAATTCTAGCAACATCTAAAAATAGTTGCACATCTTGGACTGCCGGGGATTTCCGATAGGGGTCAGATAGGGTTAAATATTTTGAAGTAGAAGTACTACTTACAGCTCCTTTAACCTTGGAGTGAAGTGTTTACTCACACTTATCCATCAGATATTATAAAGAGCCACGTCCAAACAATGCAATTCGAGGAATAGGTTGGAAGGATGGACAAAAGTTCAAGATCATACCCTCTTATTCTTCGAATCATATGGCAGATCTTTTTACTGAAGTGACAGAAAAGAGACAGAAGTGACAGAGGTCGTGCTTGAGTGAGAAGCTGAAACCCTGCCTCTCCTTCTATGTACGTGTGGTCCATCAGTGCTTCGAGGGAGTGCACTTGTTAGGTTGTCTGTTTTGGAACACTTACAAAACGTTTGAACGGTTTCTGTTAGACAATCTGAGAAACACTTTATTTAAAACTGAAGTCTTAAGGCGTATTGAAGCTCCCTTAACTTCGTAGTGTGGCTTTTACTGACACGTATCCATCAGATATTATGAGCACAAGTCAACAGCTCTGTAGAGGAGACTATAAATACACTAAGATTCATGCATTAAGAGTAATCATATAATTTGGAAAATTTCTGTCAGCACTTATCTGATACCAGGATCATTTTGGACAGTAGCTCAGGCTGAAGGCTTCTGATTTGAATACTGCTTAGTCAGTCATTGCTGTCTCTTTATTGTCAAGATTTTATGTTGCTAGATGGGTTTGGTCTTGAGGACTGTACATCGCTTAACATTATCCCTAAGGTGCAGGGTCAATCAATACAGCTGGACCTGTCCTTTTGGAAAATGCAGATATGTTGAGAATCAATATTCCTGTGTCATCACCTCTCATTTCTATCAGGGTTGGTGAGATATGACGCCATGGCAGCTCTCCAGGGGATACCACTGTACAATGGGCCGAATCTCAATGGGTTTCCACGTCGTCTTTGCTTTCACTCTCGGCTCCTCGGCTCACTCAGCCTACTGTCAGCCGTAGCTGAGGTTGAAAGTTTACATACAACTTGGCTAAATGTTTTTCACAGTTCTGAATATTTCATTTCAACATATATTCACTCTGTTCAGTTCAGTTCAGCTCGCCCAACTGCCTTATTTTCCTGGGAGATTTCAGAGGAATATCAGAGAGAATATTTCATTTCAGCTTTTATTTATCACATTCTCAGTGTGTCAAAAGTTGGGACGTGCTTATGTTAACTTATTTGTTAATATTTAATAGCGTTGCCTTTAAATTGTGAACAAAATTTATTTGGTAGCCATCCACATTCTTCACACAAAACACAGGAGTTTCAACTATGGAGTCTATACCTCAAAGGTCGAACCAACTTTTTCTCTATAATCCATTACAATATCCACTCCAACACATTTAGGGGCATATTCACTAAAGCAGCGCAAATAAGCGGGTTATGTTTCTCAACAAGCACCTAGTGAGTAGTCACTATTTACAGATGATTTCTCAAGGATTGGCGTACCAGTGGAGCCAGTTCATTTCAGTAATGACCTCCATCACTCATCTAAGACCAGTGCATATTAGTACAGGTCCAGATTATGCATAAATACATCTAAAAAAGGGCATTCTACGTCAGCAAAGTGAAGGTTTTCCACGTGTTTCTCCATGGAGACAGCAAAACAAACCATGTACCACCTTTTAATAAAGCCAGATCTGGATCACTATTGCGGGAAAGGTAAATACAGGGAAGGTACATTCAACAGAGGGAATTGTGTGACGCAAAGGAGGCAATGAAAGAAAGGATTTCTGACTCATGTTCGTAATTCACAGCACTCTGCAGCCAATTCTTTGCATTAAAACCTTTTTTTTTCATAAGGCTGGTAGACTAGTAGTATTGGTAATAGTAGTAGTAGTAGTGGTAATAGTAGTAGTAGTAGTTGTAGTGGTAATAGTAATAGTAGTAGTGGTAATAGTAGTAGTAGTACTAGTAGTATTAGTAGTATTAGTAGTGGTAATAGTAGTAGTAGTGGTAATAGTAGTAGTAGTGGTAGTACTAGTAGTATTAGTAGTAGTAGTGGAAATAGTAGTAGTACTAGTAGTAGCAGTAGTAGTGGTGTATTATTATTATTATTATTAGTAGTAGTAGTAGTAGTAGTATGTTTGTGCTGGCAGAAACCATTGTTAAACCGGTCTTTATTTTGTTGGCCTACAGCTACAGCATGTTGTTTCCATTTTGGTGTATGTTTTGCATCATTGTCCTTCTCAAAAATCCAAGCTTTAGCTTCACGGTCACATCATTGTCCTTCTTCGTGGTTGTTGTGTTAAAGTCTTCCTCACTTGGCTTTGTTTGACTACAGTATACCCTCTTTTTCTCATATGACTTTGAGAAATGACATGCAGTATATTACTTCAAATTTGCTTCTTGTGAAATATAAAATTAGCAAATACACCGATCAATATCCAATTATAGCTTATCACTCTCCAAAAAGAACTGCTTGATCTTTAGGGTATATGCAGAGATCAAAATAAGGTTTCTCACTTAATTTGGTGCTTTACTTAACTTTTCCACTTATTTAGCCCAGAGGATCCAACTGATTTCTGATCAGATCAGTGCGTTGGACCGACCGCCTCCATACCATCCACTGTTTTAAACACAACTGTATTCTGTCAAAGGCACATACTCTAACTCCTCAGCATCCTCGGTCACGCCTCTTGGTTTTCCCCTTACTGTAATTTCACATTGGTGATGCTGGATGAGCGTTGGCAGGTTAGAACCCAGAACCCCAGACGTTCCTCTAACTGAACAGAAGCAGTACGAGCCTCGTGGTTGGACTTTGGGAGTCCTCAGGTTTTCTCTTTCAGGTTCACTCAGCGTTTAAACATGTTTTGCTTTGAGCTGACCAGCCATTGTTCGGGGTCAATACCTTTTTTAGTCTCCGTCATGGTTTCCACCTCAACTCATATGATGCTTCAGTAGACACATCTGCGAGCAACAGCAGTGCTAGACGCCACACATACACCAGATGTGTGTGTGTGTAAGTGTGTGTGTGTGTACTGGATGAGTGAGACTCCTAATTTATCTTGCAAAGATTTTCTTTTCATTTATTTTTCTTTTACTAATTTGAGGGTAAATATGCTCTTTCTGTGTGGAAAACAAGAGACAAAACTGACAGTATTATTAAACTCAAGGTCAGAAAATAAAACACACATGCTCGGAAACATGTCCAAAAAGCTCTCCTCTGCCACTGTCTAATCTGAACACGTTAATCTTCAAATGTATTTATTATAGTAAATGAAAAGTACAACTAAAAGTGGAAAAAATGTAATTTAAAAATGACATACTTTGCAGATAAGTTCAGGTTTCCTTTCCACCTCTGACTTTAGGATGGTACAGCGGTGGACCTATTTCAGAGGGTGGCTTTAATGCAACACCACAGATAACCTAAAAACCCCAAAGAGATTGTGGTCAGGGTTAGAAAAAGATAAGTTTAGGGCTGAGATAATGTACTATAGCAGTTGCTGTCATAGTTGCTGTATCAAACACATGGCAATGGTTAGGTTCAGGTGACAAAAACACAACAAACGACTAAGTGTCCACAACAAAACTTTTTGAGATCGCACAAAATAAACTTCCAACTATTTTCCATCTGCTCAAACATGCCTTTTGGTCTTGAACATTCAGTCTCCATATCATGGCTTCATAGTTTTTGTCACTTCCAGGTGTTTTTTAGCCTGTGTAGAAGTCTCTGAAACACTTCCTTTCTACTTGTAATAGAGTCCCACACTGGTGCCGTAAAGCGTTATATAGTGTCAGAAAGCTCAGAATTTTGTGGATAGCCTAAACGGTTCAGGAGTTTTATATTTACAGTTTAACATTTTATGGGATACAAACACCAAACATCAAACAAAGGGTAAATACAAATAATAACTCATACATATTTTGACGCCATAGTAATTGGTCTGATGTTCTCGAAAAACACACTTTTTTAATGCAGGATTTTGACAGGGATTTTAAACAAATGCAAATTGAAGGCAAAGGTTAAAGTTCTTCTACAAAACATGCCAGAGGAAAACGGTTTGAAAATACTCCAGGCTTCAACACTCGCCGCTGAAAAACACCGACCTTAATTAGCTTGATTGCATTTGTCGAGAAGCTCGTATTGTGCTTTTTAACCTGCCGCTGTTTTTCCCATAGATGCACATCACGGCATATCTTTCATGCCATCTTTAATTTCTCGGGATATATTAATTTATTATTTCCTCAGCGGTGTCCTCTTATGACAAGGTGCCAAGTGTTTGCAATAAGTTTGCTGACATAAACAAGAGCCTACCTGTCAAGCGGTTCTAACTGAGTAAATCCCACCGCTAAAAGGGTGTTTATTTTCACCACAGCCAGAATAACAGCTGCTCGGATTGGCATTAGACAATAACAAATGGAATAAGAAATAAAAAGGCCTCCCGTTGCTAAGGCATTCATGTTTAAGAAGTCTGCGTGATGGCTCCGTGCCTGCTGCCAAATGTGGTTCCTCAGCAGCCTCTGTTTAAGGAACATAACGGATAGATTTGTGGTAAACATCAAAAATCAAACATCAACACTGCTGCTTGACGGACAGCGGAGAGTGGGTGGAAGTAGCATGCCAGGTTTTTTTCTTCCTTATTTATATATATTTTTTTTTTCAATGAAATTAAGTTGTGATGTAGACCTCCGGATGTTTCATGGGGTTCTTGATTGAACCGAACCACGCTGTAAAAAATGAACGCTGCTGGCACAAAGAAAAGACAAACATCTGATGACGCCGTTTCATTTTCTTCTGTATTGAACCGCAAACACCATTAGTTCTGCAAACTGACCACAAAACAAGCAGACAACATCCATAACCCGGCGGTCTGTAATATGTTGTTTCTGCTCAAATAATACTATCATGAGCCTTTGGGAGCCTTGTAAAGGTGATTGTTATTTGGTATTTCACATACACGACAGTGGCCTCTCTCTCTCTCTCTCTCTCTCAGGGTCAGACTATTGATTTCTTTTTTCCCCTTTTTTTTTTTTTTTTTTTCAGATCTGACATCAGGTGCCAGTGTTTGTGAAATTTCTTTCTTCTCTCAGCTTTGTTGACACTCCCTCTTAATTTCGAACATCCCCAGGCTGCGGTGATATTTCCAGAATCGATCAGTTTGATCAGAGGCAGTATGATGGAAACGGACAATTCATCACTTGCTCTGTGGATTGGGTTCAGTGTGTCATGTGTCACCCGGCTGACGTGGCCCGTCATTGGGAGGAATTACCGAATTAGCCCCGGTCCGATTTCCATTGTTGACGACAGGCCTGATTCCGGCGTCGGCGTGATTTATTCCACTTTAAATTGAATTAGTTAACCTTTTTGTTACTTAATATAATTGTACTGTTCCTCATAATTCATATTTGTGTTCTCCGTGTTTGACTGTGCAAGAAAGTGGTCCAAAAGTCATTTAATCTTTGGCTACTTAGTGTTCTAGTAAATGGAGGAATCATTCATTCTGATGGAGCTATATATCAAATGGATTCATTATTTTATTGAATTACAGTGGGCAAATGGACAAATATTTGGCTTGAGGAGATTACATTTTTGAGTCGAATAATTACACTTAAGCATCTGTTAGGTAACGACGTTAAGAACGCAAACAGAAAACAGAACCGGACTTCAATATGTCAAAGAGACTCCGCCCTCATTTACTTATAATAATAATAATAACTCTTATATTTGGACTTTCAGTGATGAGCTAAGTATTAATTTCATCTAGATTGACAAAGCCTAGACAAAAACCTGGCAGTGTAATTCTCAGTGTGTTTAGCCGTGAGCATTAGCTGTGCTTTATTCTCTGCTTTAGGCTTAGGGGAAAAAAACAAACACCATCCAATAACGTCCAATAATAGGACAGAGGCTGATGATGAAACTTTTACTGTCATCACACTCATTATCGGATAGAGACGCTAAAAAGTGAGAGGGAGCAAAAAGGGAGACAGCAGAGAGATAGAGTAGAAAAGAAAAAAAAAAAAAGAAAAAAGCCACAGCCAGCAGAGAAAGAGACACAGAGGGGGGAGGCATGATGAATTTGGAAGAGGAATAAAAAGAGTGCTTATTCAGTTGAGAAAGATTTATGACCTAATGCGGATGTGGTTGTGAACTCTTTAGTGCTTCGCCTCTTTCCAAAGTTCCCCATCGTGGCGCTCAGTAACTCTGCAATTCTGCAATCAACATCCTGTCTCCATGTAAATGTGCATAAATGGCTCCCTACACAATGAAATTTATGGCCCAGACAACACACCCTGAAGATTTAGGTCCGAAATCGCACTCATAGTATTGATTTACACATCAGCCTGGTTTCCATGCATTAAATCACGGATATTTATCCTTCCAAATCAGGAGACATAAAAATAATTACGGCAGGTGAATTTCTGATTCATCTCCTCTCCGACGGTGCTATATGCTGCATGTGTGTTATAATGAAATGTAATGTGTGTTTTCTATTTGTCGTTGATCTCCATAGATCACCCAAGCACTATTGGAGCTTGATTTTTTTTTTTAGATTTCTCATATTTCTGTGTCTCATCCCATAATTTGACTGTTTTGATGCACCCTTATTGCTTGTATTATGCTCACATACAAAATGCTGTGTACTGCATCAAATCCCTTTACCATATTGACGTTATTATTCGCCTTCCTGTTTATCGCGGTCCTTCCAGAAGGACTTCAGGTGGTTCACGCTGCCTTCCATTTTGCTTTATCAGGAAGCCTGCTGTTCTGCAAACAGCTGATTTTGTAGTGCTTTCAGATCACAAAGAGAGTACACTCATGGCATGTTTGTTTTTGGTTTCCCCTTCTAGAGTTTGTTTTTCCGCCCAGTGACACACTCTTGGGACTCATTCCCTGCTGCTGCCAGAGTACTGTAAATGTCCTGAGGCTATGTGGCCTTGTGAAGTTAAACCGCGCTGTGCACCGTACAAGAGGACTTCACTGCATAAATAAGAGATTACATGAATGTTTAAAGGCTTGTTTCTCTAAAATTACACAAATATGTATGTTTTTTTTACTCACCTACATTCTAAAATGAAGTTATTTTTGACACTCTTACCTTTAAATATATAGCATTTAAAGTAGTTATATTTTGCATTGATATTCTGGACTCGCAACAGTGGGAAGAGGTTGCATCAAAGAACACACTTAAGTCTAGCAAAACCAACAAAACAACTCTATGTACAGTATGTGTGAATGTATCACTGAGAAAGAATAAAACTCATTGTCTGGGTTCTAAGTGTCTTATGGTAGTTTTCTTTTGTACAGTGTTAAAAATAACACTGTAACTTGTAATTTCCATGTGCTCTGTATTATAGTTCTGTTAGGTGATAGTTTACATTATAGTTCTGTCAGCTG
Source organism: Apogon talboti (assembly GCA_037367365.1). Lineage (NCBI taxonomy): Eukaryota > Metazoa > Chordata > Actinopteri > Kurtiformes > Apogonidae > Apogon > Apogon talboti. The sequence continues at coordinate 1,076,331 of JAPQRQ010000019.1, read as the reverse complement.
ATAGTTTACATTATAGTTCTATTAGCTGATAGTTTACATTATAGCTCCGTAAGCTTAGCTCTGTTTTTAGACAAAACAGCCACAGTAAAACCACAAATCATCTCTGTTTTCTCTACGGTTTCTGTTGTCTGTAGATGCACTAAAGATCTGTTTGGAATTGTCCAAACATAGTTAGAACTGTCACAGTTGAGTCTGAATCATCAAGAAACTGTGAACTTAGCAAAGATAATAACGTCACATAATAACTTTGTACCTTCATAAGCCTCATAATCAAACTCACTCGTGCAGAAGAAATGCTTCCATTTCAGCATCATTTACAGCTGTGTCCAGTGGTGAAAACAACAGTGTGTACATATTTTACCAGTTTGTCACTTTCTTTGACTCTAGAAGTTGTTTCTTAGTGGTTCATATCCCATTTTGTCACATTCTGATGCTTGGGTCAAAGGCCCCATGGTGTTAGTTTTCATCACCATGACAGACCGGCAGAGTGACTCACTACTCCCTCTAGTGGTCACATAATTCTGATGGTCTGTCAGGGTAAATATACTGTATTTATATCTCTACAATCCAATACACTGGCATCCCTGACATAACTTCAAAACTCTTCCTAAACACTCAAATGATACTTTGTTTAAATAATAGTTTTCCATTTTTTAACATTTAAAAGTAGAAATACACATATAGCCCCTTTAAAAGGAACACAGTTCTTTTTTCTATTACAAAGTCTCAGTCCAGTGACTGCATTGTTCGACAATATTCTTCATGCAGAAACATTTTTTTATAGCCTTACAGCTCTATAATGTGTTTTACCTTTTGTGGAGTTGCTCTTATAAAAATTCCAAGTTATATTCAGCAAAATCAATTGTCATAAATTGCTTTTTACAACTCTGTGAATGCCACGTGTTCCTGAGTGGGAGTGCGTTTATTAGACGCAGCGGTTTGCATAACGCCTCCCTGAAATTGCTCTTTTCATCATGTTTTCTCAGCACAAATGTCACATAAACGTAACAAGAGGACTGGTGAGGACAACATTACATTGCAAAGTCAGTAGTGATGTCTGTGGGTATGTTAACCCATAAAGACCTAGTGTTTCTCTGAAAAATTGATTTTAGTCTCTATTTAACCTTTCTTAAGTGATTTATCACCATATATTATAATATTATCTTCTGTATTCAGTGTTTTTTTCTGTGAAAATCAGGTATTTTCCTATATTTAATTCACTGATGATGTAGATGTTCACAAAAACTCAGATTAAAGTTGAGGGTTATTACATGAGGAACAGAGAAAACTGAAAAAAAGTTACTTTTTCAATAAATATATCAATAACTGAACATAAACCCAGTGTGTCCATCCACTGTCATTGATCCAACTCCATGGGTTTTACTGGT
>JAPQRQ010000019.1:1013064-1024310 GCA_037367365.1 Apogon talboti | reverse complement strand
TGTTTTGCTATGTATGGGTAAGGAACCAAATATGGTAACTTCACTGACCTTGATTTTCTACATGAAAATAAAAAAAAAAATTCACTAAAGTCCTAAAGTCTTATGTCCTCCAATAACACAATGGTTTAAATGTTTTATTTCAGAGTATTTTCAATGAGTGCCCTGTAAAGAGTTAAATATATACGGGTTCCAATCTGAGGAGGTCTACAAAAGAGAGTAAAAAGAAGTGCATTCTATTCTTCATTCCATGGACTATACCGGTGTACTGTGTGGATCGCTGTGTACAGGCTCACTTAAGCAAAGAATAAACATCCACACAATAGAGTTTGACTTGTAGATGGTCAGACGTGTCTTGGTCAGTCCAACAGAGCACAACAAGCCTTTGTGATGCTTTTGGCATCAAAAGCAGCCAGGGAGAAAGGGAGATATGCTCATCTTTTATAATTTCAAGAGCTTGGCCCTGCCAGGTATTTAGCAGACTTATTCCCCACTGACTCTTCCTGCACAACCCACTCAAGCAAGACAGATGAATCTTGTCATTTTCTGAAAGGCAAGAGGGTTGAATGATCTAAAATCTTGGGCTAATGTATCAGATAGTCAGAAAATAGAAAAAAAAAAGTAATTAAGTTCTTTTTAGAAGGGATTCGGTGTAGATGACAGGCCCCCAGAGCATCGTTTTTACTGACTTCCAGGAATCAATTATAAACCCTCCCGCACTTACTACATTTAATCCGTTATTTACACATTTGAGTGTGCACTGGGCACATGCATAATGACCAGTGTTGGGAGTAATGTGTTACAAAGGTAATCCATGACAGTAATAGATTACTTTTTGCTGTAACGCAGTAATGTAAAGCATTACTGATTAATTTTCAGTGATATTTTACTTGGTACATGTTCAATACCACTTGCAATAAAACACACTTTTTGCCCATAATTTAATTGCTGAAATAAAAAAATAAAAAAAATACTAAAAAAAAAAAGCAGCAGGAACGTGAGACCTTAAGGAATCAAAAATGTGTCAGTACAGTTCTATTTCCTGTTGTATTCATCCAATGGGTGAAGACGACAGAAGACAGTCCATTGTCCACATGCTCATTACTAACCCTAATCCTGTTTATAGAAGACAGTTAGCATAACCCCTGTGATCAGCAATGATAAGGCAAGATAGCGGTTCTAGGATTAGTTAGAATTCTTTATCGATTGTGGATCTACTGGCGTCCTCGGAGCCACGCCCCCTGTTTGAACATATAAAATGTTGGAATAAATGCAAGCGTTCCTGCTGGGATTCAAACATCGTAGACCGTAGCGTTACTTACTGAGCTATCAGTCCACATGGACTTCAAGGAGCAAATGTATGCGTCCCATGACTGTCCTATGGCTTGTATGGGGTGGGGGGGGGGGCTGTATGTAACTCAGAAGTAATACATATTATAAGGTAAGGAATTACTTTTAAATAAAAGTAACAAGTCATCTGTAATGTATTACAGTTTGGAAGTAACTTGCACAACACTGGTAATGACTACCTGAAACAGATTCTAAGACGGGACAGAACACATTTGCTGAAGTAGATTCGAGTGTGTGTCAGTCTGAGAGGAACACAAACCCGACGACTGAGCCGGTCCACCACATAACAACACGCTTAATGACTGGACAATCTGTCAGCGGACCAACGTATCTCCAAATAACTGTCTGTCAACCGTCGCCAGTTCTTGTACCAAAACAAACATGGATGTCAACTAGCAGTTTATTTGGAGTGTAATTTGAGCTGAAAATAAAGTAAACACACTGAAAGAGGGAAAAGCCAAAGTGTGGATGGGATTCTGGAGGGAGAGGCGTGGGCAATGTGGATGTGTAGTCCTAACAGGCAGACAGGAGGTGAAAGAGCTGTGTAAGGTAGAGCTAATTTTAGATAAAGTGATCAGTCTTTATAGTGACACCTGACGCAGATGAGCTAGTATGGGGTATCTGCAATTAAATGGTGTATAGGCATTCATTCTCCTTTTACAGTGCATTCACAGACATTTTAACCTTGCATGCAAAATACAGTCAGGGTTATTGCTATCAACCGTGTCCTTCTGTATTACTCACCAGTGGGTACATATGTTTTTTTTCTGAAATTTTGCATGGAAACCGACTGAATTGCTTGTATCTATGAAAGAATTAATAAAATGTGTTTAGTTGAGATATACTGTTAATACAAGCAATACTTCCACTGTAGAGTTTCATTAGTTTACTACTATTGTTAATTTTTTCTAAAATGTTTTTTGCACGTTTTCTTGCACTTTAACCTGTTGCTGCCTAAACCAGTGAATTTCCGCACTGTGGCATCAATTTAAGTTTTATCTCAAAGGATATCCAGCATTTAAGTCGACTCAACTCCTTCATTTTTTTAACAAGACTTTTATTTTGAAACTCAAAGTACGCAGGAACATACGGTGGAAAACACGCTGGGCCAATCCTGCAAAGAATGACTGCGCTCACTAACACTGCTGTGAACTGCATCACATTTGTGCCCACAATCTGCCCCCCCGCTTAATGGACCTATTCACAAGGTTTTGTGCTAATGATATGCTGGCACAAACACACCCATAAAGCGCTGCACCTGAGTGAAATCCGTCCTTGTTTGGGGTCAGGTTTGCTAGGCTGTGTTACAGCACACAGATTGATCCATCATGAATAGCGGGCGGTAAAAATCCTCAAACTGCATGTGTTTAATTAGAGAGGTTTACACAGAGTTCTTTATAATGACACACTTTTATACATTTTTCCTGTCAATAATACAATCCACTGAAATGTCCCTCAGAATACCAAACCTGAAGGACACAAAGGGACAACTTCATTACTTTTTAGTTCTTGATTTAGTTCTTAAGTGTTGATGATTTGGTTTTTCAGATAGATTTCCACGTCAGTTTATTCAGTTGAATAGGTTAATAACCTTGAAGAATAGCAGTTCTTACCAGTTGCGTCTTCAGGGACTGAACAAGAAGCTGAACCGTGTCTTCCTTCAACTCTGTGAAGGGAGCAGCTTAGCCGCTAACAAACTAACACACACAAACTTTTTCTGCCATGCTTTGTCAGCAGGTGTACAGGTTTAACAATCTCCCTGCAAGAAGTTCAGGGTGAGTGTTTGGACTCAACAATGCATGCATCTCTGCCCCCTGTAGGTTCGGAGGGCCCGGTGGTTCTCATGTTTGTTAATGTAAAGGTGTCAAACATACGGCCCACGGGCCAAAACCGGCCCACCAAAGGGTCCAAAGATATGAACAATCAAGGGTTTCAAAATCATTTTACTTCAGGGACCACATACACACCAAGTGAATCTCAAGTGGGTCTGGTTTTAGTATAAATAAAAGTAAAATTAGATTACAAAATGTTTTCATTTACAAAACCAAAACTAATAAATATTATAATATTCTGCCTGTTTCTAAATGTTTTGTGTATTTGTAGATCCACTGCGGTCTGTAAGTTGTAATGCACTTGTATAAATGATAAACTGAGGCGTAACATTCTTAAATTACTTATTTTTCTAAATAATTTTCAGGTTGTTTATATTTGTTCATGTAATGTTCAAGTACAGTTTGTTGTGTAAATATTTTTATATTGGAATTTTACTTTGTTCACTCTAAAACATAGAGAAAACTTTGGTGTTGACATTATTTATGGGTTCTTATCTTATTATTAATATTAGTATTTGACTGGTCCGGCCCACTTGAGGTCATATGAGGCTATAAGTGGCCCCTGAACTAAAATGAGTTTGACACCCCTGATGTAAAGGTTTCCAGTGCCCTGTCAGTGATTGATTCAAGCCTGAATGTTGTCCATATGTCACTGAATGTATTAGTAATTTTGATATAAACTAAGTACTAGTGTTCTATTTGGTATTTTCAGTATTACACAGCAGCTGAAAACATCTGAACATGAAAAGAAAGCACAGTAATTGTTTATCAGAGAGGTGTGTTGGGGGGGGGTCATCTGGTATCCCATTTTAACTAATTAATGTAGGTCTCACATTTTCAGATTCCAAATACTTTATTAATCCCAGAGGAAACTGTGTTTTGCAGTTGCTCCATGGAAGTCTAAACTTGAAGTCCAAGTACTGCATCGATGGTGTCAGTATATTTCTGGTTTTCAGCCCTCTTCCACACAGGTTCGGTCAGTGTACGGTGCTTTAAATACACTCACCTTTCCACTCAGTGCCATGGATTCCATCATGTAGACTGGATATTTGAGGAGGTGGTGGAAGATGGACTGAGGCGAGTGACCACAAGGCTTAGAGAGCTCAAATATACAGAGTTTCACACTGGTTGTTTCAGGTCCAGTTGTCTAAAAGGAGCTCTATGTAACCCCCCCCCCCAAAAAAAAAAAAAAATCACCTGAGTGCTTTGATAATATGCTATTTCTGAGATTCCATACCTGTTGAGGAAAAAAAATAAGAGATGAAATCCTTATTGATAAGAATATGAGTATGTCCCCATTAAAATAACATTTTTCATTTACGTTTAATTTTACACTATAAATATTTTTGCCTTTACTCATCTTATGTTTATTCATCAGCTGGATTGGTTGCAAATGAAACATGTCTAAAAAAATAAAAAAAAAATTGGCAGAATGACTGGCACCGACCGGTTCTAAAGGCTTAATATTAGAAATGTTTACAGCCCCCACATGAAATGATGTTATATACCACAGTAAACACAGACTGAAATAAACCCCGTCCCACTGGGCCCAATCACACCCTAATCACATTCATAATCAGGCTTACAGTTGTTAAGTGTGCAGCGAGCATTTGGCATGTGAAGTTTAGTATTCCTCATATCTTAAGCCGAACACAAAAGAAGAAGTAAAAATGATATAGAGTCATGTAATGATTATCACAGTGGAGAGATTAAGATATTTTTTAATTACAGTCTTGAGATCATTTTTAAGTTTAGCATTTAGCATTTTTTATGTTCAGTGGAAAATATTTTAAAAGTCAAGACACATAAGGTCATAGATTTTTACTTGTCATGTCTTTTATTGAAGCTGGTGGTTAATTAATACTAAATAATATTAGATTTTATTTGTAACTCACTTTTCATTCAGAGACTCTCAGAGTGCCACAGCAGAAAAGGACACATTTTAATATTACAATTTATATAGAATGACCTGTGTGGAAGATCAGAGGCTCTGTGGTAAATGTGGAAATACCTGCAACATTGATTCACCAATAAAACCTATATAGTCTGACAGATGACAGTGGTTGTAGATGATTTTATGTTCAGTTAATAACATATTTTGCTGGAAAAGTCACTTTTTCTTCAGTTTCCCCTGTTTTTTAATATAATAACCTTTCAATTTAAACTAAGCCTTTATTAAGAACCACATAATCAGTAAATTAAATTTAGGACAATACCTGATTTTATCTGAAAGATGCAGAACGTAAAATAATAAATAGTGATAACTCATGTAGGAAAATGTAGATATAGAGAAAAATTCATTTGGAAGTCACCTCAAAGATATTTCTAGGTGTTTAGGGTAAAACAACTGTCTTATTTAGACTTATTTTGTATAAACTCTATCAGAACAATCGCATCAATGCACAGAATTAGGCATAAATGATATTTGTCACTTATTTAGTGATTTGTTATTGTAAATGTTATATGAAGGCTTTACACATGTAGGCTCACAGCTAAGTCTTTCACCAATGGTTTAATCACCGATAAACCTTCCATATTATTAGTTCTTATTCCAATTTCCATGGATATTGCCCAATCAATATTTTGTGCTGACAAAACACTGGTTGAAACTTTTAATTTTCACGACTAAATGTCAAATGAAGTCTCTGACTGCACTGGCTCAGATTAAAGCTTTAAGTTCGTTGTTAGAAGATCAGAGGAGCCCTGTTCGACTGACCGATATTCATGTGGTGGGTTGCTTTGCTTTGGGGTATGTAAATGTGCTTTTACCAGTACTTTAACACTGCATACATTTAGACTGTTAGACTCTGAAGGAATGTTCCTAAAAGAAACGGTGTGTGTTAGAGAGAGAGGGATACAAGAAATACAGAGAAATGTATGGTTATCTGTAGAAGAAAATGGGGATTCCTGTATAGGCAACAGTTGAATATGCATTTCATGAAGGAACAGGTATCTCTTATTTCTTAAATCCAAGTATCATATACACACCCATATATACTTGGTTGGGGCTTCTTTTGAATGAATTGCTGCATCAGTTCATGCCCAGGTTGCTCTGATAACAGCCTTCAGTTCATCTGTGGTGTCGGATTTGGCGTCTCTTATCAAGCACAGTAACACCACAGTCAGCAGGCCAGTCCAGAATAGTTCTGCCTCTGTGGGTAGGTGCCAGGTCCAGCTGGAAAAAGGAAATCAGCATCTGTGATAGAGCTGGTCATCAGATACAAGCGTGATGCGCTGTAAAATCTCCTGGTCGCAGCTGTGTTGACCTTGGACTTGATGAAACACAGTGGTCCAATACCGGCAGATGACACGGCACCCCAGATCATCTTTAAGTGTGTTTACAGGACACTTACAAAACTACTCATTGCCTTGGTTTGACTTTAAAAGGGCATGTGAACATGTTAGTTCCACTGAAACCAAAGTTCTAACAGTCAGACTAACACTCCGAGATCAGGTGGTTCAAAGTCCATCTACTCCTGCATGGAGACACACCAGTCGGACTGGAACGGGACCAGATGATCTGCACCCAATCCTAACACAAGTCCAACATCATAGAGTGGACAGAGGGTACACTATGTCCATATTTAGAATGTTGTCCATTGTGGGGCCTGTTTACCTCTGGGTCGATGACTTGGTAGCTCACTATTGACTATCGTAGTAGTTTGTGGCGGCGTAGGTTAACAAACTACAAGAGTGCATATCGCCACCTATTGAAGCGGAGGCAACATCATCTCAACAATTAATCGATTACATTCCCATGGATGTAGGCTGGGACAAAGACAGCGGTCCAATTAACACTCCTGATTTCATTGTACACACAATGACAATAAAGGCTATTCTATTCTATTCTATTCTATTCTATTCTATTCTATTCTATTCTATTCTATTCTATTCTATTTTATTTTATTCTATTCTATTCTATTCTGTTCTATTCTATTCTATTCTGTTCTATTTTATTTTATTCTATTCTATTCTATCTAAATGGCTTTGTCAAGATGTGGGTGTGGTTCGACTAAGCTGTGCATGTACACGTACTGACTGACTGTGGAAACGTCACACTTGACTTCAAGCAACTTGATTCTGGGACCTGTATTTCTAAATGAAATAAACAATATTTCCAGTGTGCAGAGGTCCAGTTCTTTTTTATTTTTTTCCCCCTTCGTCCAGGTAACACTTTTGTGACATGGTTTCTGGTTCAGGAGTGTCTTGGTAATAGCAGTGCAGTACTTGAGGTCTATTTCTTGGACGTGTATATGTGTGATGGCCTCAACCTCAGTCCACTGTTTCCGAAGCGTTCCCATGTTCTTATATCAGCTCTTCTTGACAATCTTCTCAAGGTTGTGATCATCACTGTACTATGTACACCTTTTCTTTGCTTTTGAGGGTTTTGATGCAGTTCTCTGTGAACAGTCAGCCACTCAGCGGTGACCTTCTCTGTCTTATCCTCCTTGTGAAGGACGTCGATAAGTGTTTTCTGTACAGTGGTCAAGTCAACAGTGTCCATCATGATTATGGCAGCGTGTACTGAACAAGACATTTAGAGTATTTATACTGCATCCATAAGTTCTTTTTTTTTTGTTGATGTACACTGTAATTTTCGAAACTGAATTTTTTTTTTCTTTCCCTTTTTTCCCCCTTGTGTGTGTCTGTGATCAGCTGTCTCTGGCCCAGTTGTTGTGGGCCGGTGAGGTCGTTTTGTCTTGCAAGTATGTAACTGTATTGTTGTCTTGTGAAAAATCAAAAATAGAATATATAAAAAAAAAGAAACTGAAATAAAAACATGCTTGAGACATTTGCATTTACATGTAATATGGTATAGAATTCACTCTCTGAAATAATGACATATAATATTGAACTTTTCTATATTTAATCTTTTGTAAATGCACTTTCATAACTGAAAACATCAGTATAAAAATGAATAAACAGTAAACTCAGAGACTTGCATTCTTGTTCTGCATGGTTCTGTATGCAGCCAACTAATTTCATTTCATGTCTGACTAGACCGGATCTGCTCTACAGGGGCCGCTATAGGGGGCCCATGGTCCTATAAAGTATGTTTAATCTCACAGCATATGAAACAAAATAATGTGAGAACAAACTGCTAGTGGTGTCCAAATTCTTGGTGGATGAAAAGTCACAATGTGCAAGTATAAGTCACAGTCCACTACTCAGGAAATGTCAAAGCAGAAACACAGCGTCTGTGGCTGTTTCAGTGGGCAGTGGCAGCACAGCAGGGAACTCTACAAACGGAGCCACAGGATGCCAGCGGTAGCTATTTGTTCTCCAGGGGCCTTGGTTTCTACACAAGTCAGAACACAGACTTTTCACAAACTCCACAACTCTAACAATGGCAATTCAGACCTTGGGGGAATAAATCCCATGAAACTGCTCTAACAAAGTGTTGAACAGCCTGGCAATTTGTGTACTTATACATTTCAGAAAACAAGCCACTTACATGCAACATTAGAAAATTAGAAACAGCTTAATGTATTAGTGAGTGATAGTGATGGTCGTACCACGTTACAAAAGTAATCCATTACAGTAACAGATTACTTTTTGCTGTTACGCAGTAGTCTAAGGCATTACTAATCAATTTCAGTCATATTTTACTCTGTACATGTTCAATAGCTGTTGCGTTACAACACACTGTTCACCCATAATTTAATTGCACAAATTAAAGACCGCGAGCCCTTAAGGAATCAAAAATATGTCTGTACAGTTCTATTTCCTGTTGGTGTTCAGCCGATGGGTGAAGACGACAGAAGACAGTCCATTGTCCACATGGATGTATGCTCATTACTAACCCTAACCCTGCTTTACAGAAGACAGTTAGCATGACCCCTGTGATCAGCAATGACAAGGTAAGATAATGCTTATAGGACTAGTTAGAATTCTTTATCGATTGCGGATTTATCTACTGGCATCCTTGGAGCCACGCCCCCTGTTTGAACATGGAAAATCCCTGCTGGGATTGGAACATCATAGACCGTAGCGTTACTTACTGAGCTATCCATCCACATGGACTTCAGGACACAAATTTATGCATCCCAAGACTCTCCTATCTCTTGTATTGGGGGGGGGGTGGCGTTCTACTGCACATGCACCATTTATGACGAGAGTCTGTATGTAACTCAAACGTAATACAGGACCATGTAACACATTACAGTTCTGAGACAGTAATATTATGAGGTAAGGAATTACTTTTAAATAACAGTAACATGGAATCTGTAATGGATTACAGTTTAGTTGTAACTTGCACAATACTGATCATTAATGTTACTGAATGATAAAATGTGCACTTTTATGCAATGCCACAAATGCATTCACACAATGACATAAACCTATAAAAATGGAATCTGATTAAAAACCAATTACTATGTATCCAATAAATGCCGCTTTTAATTTGGATATAGTTTAGAGGACAATGCATGGTATACATTATGATCCCACACCATGAAATGCCCTACCTACCAATGTACCGACATATGCCAAGTTCAGCCTCAGTGAGAGTGAAACCATACCATTGAAAAGCCTGAGTCAAAGCCCAGGTTTGACCCCATAAGCTTAACCCAGGACTTGGGGTAAATCTTGTTATATAACCCATGTTTTCACTTTTGATATTGCTGAAGTCCTTTTGAGGGAGTAGAAGTAAAAGTGCTCAAAATACTTCCCGATTAGTCAAAATACACTAAAACTCATATGAGATACTGTAACCTAACAACTTTCTGCTTGATCAGTTACTAAGATGGTTAAAAATGGCAATGTTGAAATGTCAAGCAGACAGATGTGAAAGAAAATAATGTTCCCCTTAGAACTGTAATTACGATAATATCCGATAACTAGCATAGATGGTATGTTGATGCTTGTTTAGTACTGTGTATTATTTGGCCATTGAAATGAAAAAGCCTAATTAGTTTTACATTTTAGTTTGTGTTGGAAAGTTACAGTTCAAGAAGAAACTTATATGGTCATCATTGTCATGGCTGCAGGAAGAACACACAATTAGTTAGGTTGACGCACAAAAACAACTTGATTAGGGTTAGAATAAAGGTCGAGAAAGAGAGAGAGAGAGAGAGAGAGAGAGAGAGAAAGAACTACATTATTTACCTTTGAAATTGAACATGAATGCTTATTTCTGTAGTTCAGGCTCTTTCTAAAGGTTGTCCCTGTTTATCAAAATCAGCCTGTTACTTTTTCAGCCTCCCTGCACTTATTCACATGGCCACAAAACATACATAAATATGAGGCATTTGAAGCTCTTTGACAGATAACTCCATATTGTTATGTCTGTGCTGAGGTAGAGCTCTTTTATCTATTTTAATAATCAAGGCATTCACAATAATTGCTCAACGTAAGCAGGGACATGCACGTAGACACATGAAACTGCTTACAACTCCAAGCTCTCTGCTGTCGACCGTAGAGGGAAAAGAAGACGAACAGGTTGAATTGAATGACTATCACAGAGCTACAGCTGCACACCACAAACAGCACCGTCCATGGTGATGTCCATGTAGCTCCGGGTCTGACTGACCTGCCCCTTTGAAGAAATCCAACAAATATGTTTGTCCTTTTAACATTTCAACAGTTTGCTTCTTGTTGCTGATGTTCAGCAAAACTGTGAAGTGAAGTGATGTTTCTCTCTCTCTCTGACTTTTTTTTAACCCATAAAGACCCAGTACTACTTTTGTGTCAGTTCCCAAATTAATTTTTCTCTCTATTTAACCTTTCTTAAGTAATTTATCACCAGTCATTATAATATTATCCTCTGCATTTTGTGTTTCTTCAAAAAAAATCTGGTCTTTTCCCATATTTATTTCACTGATCATATAGATGTTCATAAAAACTCAGATTAAAGTGAATAATATCAGAAACAGAGAAAAAAATAAATAAAAAGTACATTTTTCAGCAAATCTAACATGAATTGAAGATAAAACAAGTGTCACCATCCACTGTCATTGATCCAACTCCATGGGTTTTACTGGTGAATCAGTGTTGTTGAAGATGATGGTGTTTCCACGGTAACTACGGAGCCTCTGAACGTCCAAATGGGTCATATCTGATGACCAT
>JAPQRQ010000019.1:994714-1008031 GCA_037367365.1 Apogon talboti | reverse complement strand
TAACTTCATTAACCTCAGTTTTCTACATGACAATAACATATTTTGAAAAATTTCATAAAAGTAATAAAGTCATGTTTTGTCCTCCAATAACACACTAAAATTGAAAAAAGTTGAAATTTTGGATTTCAGAGTATTTCTATGAGTCCCTAAAGAGTTAATCTAATCTCTAATCTTCCTTTCACCATCTGGTCCTGTTAACTGATTTTTTTTCATGTAATTTTTATTTGTGGACAATTTACTGACATTATAACACATTCAACAAAATTGAATTACTGACATTTGCGGTCAATATTTTCTGTTCATGATTCATTTCAAAGTGAGTTTGTCTGTATTGTTGTTGTCTCTGTTGTGCACTGACCTGTTTCATGCTCCCGTTGCCGTGCGTTGCTTTGAACCTGACAGCTCTCAGCTGTAACGGTACTACTGGTATCAGAGCCCATCTGACCCTGGCTCACCTCTGGCTCTTCATCTGATCTGCTCTGACCTTGGACTGTGTTGTCTCGCTCACAAAGAACCGTAGTGGTCACAGCACTTTGGTTTTAATCTTTTCATGTCTTTATAAATGCCTTTAGATTCGCTATCGACAGCAGACGGCCCAGGTCCGTCTTCTGGAGAGAGTCTATTTTTGACAGAGGACGAGAGAAGAATGGTTGGGGAAATAGCAGTGTCCAGATGTGCAGAGCTGATAGAAACCAGAGCTGTAATTGCTGGAAATAGATGGTTCTACAAAAAAAAAAAAAAAAAATGACACAGAAGTGATGAATTCTTAAATTGTGTTGTTTTATTTTGTGCATTTTATGAACATTTCAATGAATGAATGAATCTCACTCTCACATGCCAACTGTACCCTAATGTCTATATGTTGGATCTGGTTTTTATTTCTAGACATTTCCACCACAGTTGCTTCACATTTGTTTCCCATCACATCCTGTTGCAGCCGCTGGCTCCAGCTGGCAGGCCACAACACACTTTTGTCTTTTTTTTCCTTGTTTTTTTTTTTTTTTTCTTTGGTTTAACCGAGTGCATAAACACAGCAGAGGTGACTTTTCTATCCAGCTTCTCGTTGCGGCTCCTGCCAGAAACTGTGAAAGCTTTAGCTCCATTTGTGCTGGATGAATTGGGTCCTCTCCTCACTTTTTTTTTTTGTGCCCTATAGCAATCAGTGTGCATTAGGCAAGCCAGAAAATTTCCTGCCAAGTCTGACCTGGTAGCGCACAATGCAAAATGTAGAAGCCGGGAGAGGTTGTTAATCTTCTTAGCGATGGACTCATTTGTTTATGGTAATGATTAGAATGTCTCAAAATTAATGAGGTAATGACTTATTGATGGGCAGCATTACGGCTCAGTGGATAGTTGCCTCACACCAAGAAGGTCGTGCGTTTTAACCTGCCTGTGTTGAGTCTGCGTAGCCTTTGTGTGTTCATGTTTACTCCCACATACAGGTCGGTAGGTTTACACTTCCAAATTACCCACAGGGATGACTGCGATGAACGCAGGCGTTGTTAGCAACTTGAAACACTGGAGGCTTAACTCGGCTCACTAATCTTCACAGTTTCACCCCTTAATTCTATCATTTTCAAGTTATTTCAGAGTAAAATTAATATGAGATGTGAAACACACTGCTTTAATCCAAGCGTCCCGGTCAGATGTGTGGGCACAAAGTAATGAGTAGCATGAAATTAAGCAAAACACACACACACATAATGAGTAGATTTTTCTTCCTGAAATAATGAAGTGTGAGTAGACACATGTTTTTCCTGTAGGGCGATGACATCAAAATTAATGTCGGTATTGTAATAGAATCATGTTGCAAAAGGGAAAAAAAAGTTTGTCATTGTTTCTGCAAACCAAACATAACTATAGTCGCAGCATTTCCAAACTAGAAAGACTTTTCATCCCGACGTATCTAGATACATATGAGCAACATAGGTGTGTTTGAGATAATTGTTTAAATCAGTCAAATATTAATCTAGATTCTCATCTAATCCCCTTTGTGGTGTGGATTAAACACTCAGTTACTGTTAGGAAATGATTCCGGGCTTGGTTTAATATAGACAAAGTTCTGCAAAATGTGATAAAATGTTTAGACCAATCATTGACCTTTTTCCAACCCTTAAAGTGGTTCATTTATGCAAGATTTTAAATGGAAGCATATATAAATAGCTAAAAAATATTTCATCAATTAGCACAAAAGCATAAATACAGAAGTGCAGGAACTCCCTGTTTAAAGCACTGCTTTAAAGTACTGTTTGTTTTTAATGCATCAAATTACATCACAGTAGGGAGTTGTTTCTGACCCCCTATAGAGACAGCAAACAAACAGGTTGTAAAGAGCCAGAATTGGTAGAAGTCCACTTTCATGTGCTATTTTTCAAAGTATTGCAGCTTAGGATAATGTCTATTCCCGACAGCTTCGTATTTTACAAATAGCTACAGAAACATCACCTTCCCCTGTTAAAGTGAAGTACATACGGTTCATATCTGTTGCACCAGCCCCAAGCTATAACACTTGACTGTAAATGAGTAGGATTTCACATCTACTGCATTATTTTTAGTGCCTCGGTCATAATGTATTTCTGACACCAGATTTTCACTATACTTTTAAGGCCTGGCTACTGTAATTCAGATATTTTGCAAAAAGGATCTGTTTACACATCTTCTCCACATGTAAATGATGTTTTAAGCCGCAAAAATTCAGATCTTTAATAATGTTTTCCTTCCGGTAGAAATAAATGTTTGCTGATAGTCAAAATGACATTCTGTAATACTGGATTTTGCACAACTGGTACCTGTTCACAGACAGAAAATATGGACATAAAAAAAATTAAAAAACAGTACTGTGTAAAAGTCCTAGGGCATCTTCAGGATTGTGGTTTTTTGAGCATACATATTTATTTCTCATTTTCTTCAGATGCAACAAGAAAATACAGGAAACATGCACAGCCTTGAAAGACACAAACTGAACTCAATGGGTTCTAAAGGTTAAAGTGACTTTTTATTGTGACCCCTGACCCCATGAAACAGAAACATCCGACGTGTGTTGAATGAAACCTGGTATAAAGCATAAAACACTTATAGACATGTAAAATGCAATGGAGGTCACTCTAAATATGGTTTACAGAAGCTGTTTTTTCTCTGAAACTTGAGTTTTTCCTGCTGCACACACTTCACATATATCCAGATTGTATCTTAATACAGAGAAACACTGATGCTGTGTAAGATGAGAACAGTTAAAATGTTTGCTAAAGCTGCAGACAAAATGGATGATTTTTTTTTTCTTATCCAGATTATTTCTCCTTATTCTGGCCTGTTCCAGGTCTTTTTGATACAGAGTGAGCTCAAACTTATAACTCCGTGATATGAATGTATATTATTATTCCATCTCAGTGACGTTAAAATTACCATGTGCTGTCCGTTTTCATTCATACCTGCTATGGAAAAGTCAAATAGTCAGAGACCCGGTAAAACACCTAGATGTAGAATGTATATGGAAATGTAGATATTACTAGAGTTTTTATCCAGAAATTGAACATGCATAATGACGAAATGGCATATTTGTCTGTGGTTAAAAGGAATGAAAAATGGCAACATTGGGGCTGAAACATGATAATAATACTAATCACCTTCATTCAAACATAGTGATTGATCATTTCTCTGAGTGGTGTAATTATGAGTCTCAGTAGCAGCTCCGCCCACATACATACATACAGAATTATCCTGTGTTGGTAGGTAGCTGCGGGCTGTCTGTCAGTGGGCTTAGCTCCTGATGGTTGTATTAGTGTACATGTGAATCACCATCTTGGAAGTCGAGAGCATCCACTTGTGGTGGTACACAGTGAGATCCTGAATAGGCTGCATAGTTGTTTTTTTTTCCCCTCTGTTAATTAGATGTGTCCCTAACATAGGAGAATATGTGTCCTTCAGTTCACTGTTGAAGTTGCTGGTATTTCAAGGAGAGTTTGATAGAATGTCACCGTGTTAGGAACAGACGTTCATATTACATTATGTACACCTTCAGACTACAGTTTCATGAATGCTATTATATTCCCACATGTGCATTATCGTTTTGCCCCTTGATCATAATCAAGCCTCTTATGATGATATGAAATTGAACAATTAAAAATATGGATGGGAACTTAAAATAAAATGAAGTACATCATTACATTTTGAGCAGTTCATTAAATTTGCTAAACTAAAGCCTGTCTGTAAATGCTTAAATAATCGGGCTCCTCTGGTGCTCAGTGATCTCACGGTCCTTCTTAAGAGTCTTAGTTATGCGAAGAGCATCCAGTGGGAACTCGAAGGTGCCTTTATGTAAATTGCATTTATAAAAAAAGAACTCCTTTGTTTCTTTGTGGAACCAACATGTGGACTCAAACTAGATACTGACTGGCATTATTTGGAGCCCCTTAAGTCAGTGCCAGGGCCAACCACTGTTCCATCTGGTTACCATGGTAATAGCTTGTAGCAGTGTACACACTTTATATGTTATAACCTCAACAAAAACCAATTTTTGGACAACAGAAGACAGCTCAAACAACTCAAATGTGCAACTACCTAAGACAAGCTAACAGTCAGAGACCAGCGAATGTCATGAATAATGTACTAAACAACAGACCAATGGGACAAACATTGCACCGCTAAGCTAACGCTAAGCAGATCCAACAGTATTACGTCTCTACCACTAAAACTGACTGAATGAACCAAAGAAGTGCAAAAATAAAGGCTGTGTAATGGCGAGACTATTGGTAAGTTTGCTGTTTTCCAATCATAATAAGGTTTTATATGAATGTAACTTCTGCTGTTGGCTAATCGATACTGTTGTGTTACATTGAAATGATTCCCATTGGAAACAAATGGGCCAGGGCTTAACAGGTTAACTCCATTTGAAATTGCTTTTAAAGAGGCTCTGGTCACGTTGACATGAAAAACTCACTTTCCTCTATTGTATTTTATTGTAATTTAGCTTCTATGTTATAGTGATTGCCTAGCCATTTTATATACAGTAGTTCTTGTGTTGTTGTAGTTGCATGCATAAATAAACTGAAACCATTAAACCAAAGGTCACAGTCAGTGTAACCCCACAAAACACATTTATGCCCATAACTGCTAGTAATTAGTAGAATGGAATGGACAGATAATGATGTGTGAATAGTGGGTGCATTTGACCCAAACTACGTCTGGGTCAGTTTGTTTCACAGTCGTCAGTGTATGAGTTTCTGTCATCTTTGCAACATATAAATTCTAGATCGTGTGTCTGGATTCGACCATCCTGTCCTGACTCTCAACCAGGAATAGTATTAGTATCCATGTCTGTTGTGGTGGTGGTGGTGCCTGTTCATGTTTTATTCTATTTTACTTCAGCCAGCACTGCTGTTGTTGCAGCTACATTCCTGAATACTCGGAAAAATGACCAAATTATAACGATCCGATCAATGAAGGACTTATCCTCTGTAGAGATATTTAATTAGAAATTGGGGATGTTACTGTCACGCCACTGAGAGATGTTAAACTAGTAATGTTCCTACCCGTAGAGATGGTACTGCCCTACACTAGTCAAATATTGTTTTCCAGGGCTTTCATGTATTAGGAAATGACATTGGAAGCTATTTTAACCCTAACTTAGAAAGGAAGAAAAGGAAATGATTAATAAATTTTGACATTTACTATCCAACTGAAAGCTACTTAAGCCACATCAGTATTATATTTAATCATATGTGGAATAATAATGAAAGATTAGCTATTCTTGATTGTATTTCAAGCTCTTTTGTACACAGAGTACTATGAGAGGAAGGTTTTGGTCAAATATGCTTCAGTTGGCTGTAATTTGACCAATCTACTGTTCTCTTTCACCCACTGAAGGATTCATATCATTGTTTCACAACATTCACTGCACAGCCTGATATGCTGTTACAACAATAACAACAACAAAAAGAATCTAGCACTCCCTGAATAGCCATCATGCAAAAAGACTCACAATCTTGTCTGCTGTGTGTACATAAGAAAAGCCAGACAAGTATTGTGATGAAAAATTCACATCAGTGAGTGACACAAACCGAGAATGACAAAGAGGTGGACCGAGAGTGAGAATGTAACAGGAGGACAGAGGGAACAGACTGAGAATAGACCAAAATGAGGCGCAACAGCCTTTGAAGGAAAGGGAAAAAAAAAAAGAGTTTTGTTCAACATGTGAATTGCAAGAGCATGTTGTGCTGCTGCTACATGAATTGAATGAGCTTGTTTATATTATGTTATAGTGAGGGTAACAAAAAGTTAGAATACCTTTGTGTGTCGTTGTGATGCACACGCATGCAAACGGACTTTGAACAGACCTGGTAATTTAACCTCCTGGGACCAACTGTCCACGCATGAGGACAAGAAATGAATAGCTTTATACAAAAAAAAAAAAAAAAGAAACAGCTGTCCACCGCAAATGATATTCCATAAAAATTTTAAGAATGCATCTGAAAAAACTGTTGCATCATGATGTTTCCAATATAAGCAATTATTTAATTTAAAAAAGCCACAACTCAAAAACCTGTGGGGCTCCTGGGTCTTAGGAGGATAGGGTTAAGATTGAATTATGGAAAATACAGCAATGCAGTTTGGCTGCAAGGTTTCGTTTTTACTGTCATTTTGGAACATTTCCTCTGTACTTCATATATCCACATGGACACCGCCCTTGTCATTCCTCTGATAAAGTGATTAACCATAAAATATCTTGTTTTTCTTTTTGCTTTTTTTTTTCCCTGAACAGTGACAAGTGAGTCCCAAGGATGTGACCATGAACACATTTTGTTGCCATAATAAACACAGATGCGCCCACAAGTGTCTAAAAGTGGACGATTTCCCAGAGGATAAAGAGGTAAAATACCAAACCCTGGACCCTTGACTTTATTTAATAGTACTCAAACATCAGACGTGTACCGCTCCTGAATTTGAGCTAGAAATTACATATACAAACTGAATTGCACCTCTAATCATATTTTGTTATGTAATGTCAGCTACAAACATAATCATTGTCTTGATTCTATTGGAAGGGAATATGATTTGTTACTGAACCATCCACCACTTTGTTTATTGCCAATTCTCAACAGTCAAGGTGTTTGGGCTGAATTACATGAGGCTGGATGAAGAAAATCTACAATTTGGAACAACAGACTTGAGGTCATATCCTGACATCACAGTCAGTTATGTTGGTGGAATTTTGGGGAGGTTACAGCCAAAATGTCTCCTGGCTCCAATTATGTGATATTCAGCATTTTTAAATGATAGCAATTGGTGTTTTATTTTTTTTTTTTAAATTTGATAAAACAAAACACTTACAAATTAAACAGCTGCAACGTCCTTTTCACAGCGCTGTTTTGACTAATAGCCATCATCAGTGAAAATAAATAAATAAACAGCATGTCTTCAAACCGGTGACACATCCAGGGGGTACTCCACCTTCACCCACTGGTAACTGGGATCACCTCCAACACCCCTGCTTTGCATCCCCTCATGGATTTATCAGTTTGGAAAATGAATGAATGAATGAATGACCATGCATTTATTTATTAACTAACTTTTTAATAATGCTTCCCATTCTATTCTATTATTTCCACTTCCAAATATCAGTTATCGGTCTCCTTTTTTTTTGGCCAATAATCGGTACTGGCACCCGAAAAACCTCCGTCTATCTAACTACACTTGAAGCAGCTTTAACGTAAATTCATGTAACTGCTTAAAAGTAAAAGGAAGCAGGAAAAAGAGCAAACATGCACCGTCATCTTCCCCTGGGTACCATTTTTAAAAAATTGACAACTTTTGGCAGCAATTTTAATTTTTGAAGCCGCCAAAGCGTCTTCCGACTTGAGTTTAGAATTACAAGTGATAAGGCGAAAAAGAGAAACAGGCTGACAGAGTAGGAATACAGTATGAGAGAGTGAGAGGAAGACAGAGGGAGTCGAGCAGCCCGCAGACAAACCCAGTGGCAGTAATAGTGTCTGCTGCTGGAGTGATAAGTCAGACAGCCCCCTCGTCTGCTGATCCACTGCCAGCCTTGGCCATTTGTCAGAGCTGACTCCAAACTCCCGGTGGCCATTGCACTCTGCTGTATTCAGCTTCACGCAGTAGGATCACACTTGACAGGTGAAATCATTATAGACAGAGCTGCTACTGTTAATGGCCAGCTGGTCCGGGCATGTGTGGGCGTGTGTACATCTGCAAGACAGGATGGGAATTACATGTAAAAATGTGGAAAGATATGCAAAAGCGCGGACAGGACGTTACTCACAGGGTTTCAGTCGATGTGGTTAAAACCCGCCAGCAGGGGTCCGGCGTTTGTGTGTGTGTGTGAAGGTGAACCAGGAGGAACAGGTGTATCTATAATGCAAATTTTTACGGCTCGTCATATACCTCGGCGTATATTTTAAAATATAAAACGAGCAGTTATTATTAGAACGGAAATCTACATCTCATGCTTCGCCGTCTCTTCGTCCGTGTGTGTACGCGTGCTCGAGTATATTTATGTGCATTTGCGAGCGGAGATGGAGAGGCTATAAAAAGAGAAAGAAACAGCACAGCGGAAACGAAACAACCGTAAAAATGTCGGCGAAAAAGAGACTCTTGAAACCTATTTTGAGAAAGTTCAGTGTCTCGTTATGAGACCGAGTGAGATGATAAAAAAAAAAAAAATCTTCATATGGGAGAATAGTTTTTAGTCCACACACACAATGAGACTGAATATAGTAAAGCTACGGTGAGATATGTGAGCAGAGTCACTCAGCTACTATTTCATCCTTTATAATTACCTGGTAATAACCTCAGTTCCTTTTATAATCACGTCGATAAAGAAGGCACTTTTAAGAGCAGTTAAAATGTCAAGCTGCATTCCAGAGATCTTATTCTGTTTTCTTTAATTAAGCTGTCCGGCGGTTAATGATAGACTGTCGTACTGGAGGAAGTTCACTTTGCTTTCTGTCTTTAAGGTGTAGAAGTTGGCTTCAGAGGATTTGCCTTTAAAGTCCTCGCTTTATCTCAGCGCTTGTCATTCTTAAACGCTTTTGGGTGACCATGGAAACCGTCTTTTTCGGATCCATTTGAAGCCTGTCTGCTATAAGTGTGGTGTTTTAGTTTTCTTTGAAGCCACTTGAAGCGAAACCTTTAATGAAAAACTGACAGTTATCTTTTTAAATAAAAGTGTGAGCGTGTTTTAGGTTCCTCTCTCTCTCTCTAAAAAAAAAAGAGTATTCTGTTTTTGGTACTGCTATTTTTTTTTTTTTTATGTACTAAAATCATCAAGCAGCTGGTCCATTTACAGAGGCCTGGACTCTTTCCCTTTAGTGTCCTTTCAAATGAACATTTAGTGGATTTGTATTCCACAAACTCAATATGAATGACAGGAAGTCACAGCTCGACTGTTGATGATGGTATGACGGTGTTGATGTCTAACTGAACTCTTGTCTGCTGCCAATGCTGCACAGGCTTGGAACTTTCTTATTGATTCAGACACATACTCAGAAGTGTAATTTTGATAAAATACACTTAATGCGCTGTTCTAAAGAGGAAATTTATTTAAAATTTCCAGTTTGATTACAAAAAGAGAATCTAAAAACCGACCTGAGGGAAACGACAAAACACAAAGGAAGTATAAAACTTAGACAATACATAGAAACCCTGCAGTACACATCACTGATTCCTCAGCAGTAATCATCTGAATAATTACCTTTGCAACATTTTTAACCCCACAGATGTGGAGATAGGTGCTTCTACCTGGCAGAGTTGACCCTATAATTGCAATGACAACAGCTGCGGGGACTGGACAGACTCAGACCACAAAGCTAATTGGTTTTTGCTTCACCATTATCTTTTAAATACCAATCCAGATTGCACCTCTGTTAATCTGGTATCCAATACAGCTCTCCTTCACTGCTGTTAACCTCTGGAGAATAAAGTGTCAAACCCAGCAAGCAGAAGACAATGTGAAGTCTCCATCTTGAGTGCAAAAAAAAAAAAAAAGCCCCTCACCAAGCTGAAATAGCACAGTGCACCGGGAGAATTGTATCTTTCATGTGTTGTTTGTAGCTAACGTTTATTTACTAAAATAAAATGTTTTGCCTTCGAGGTGGATGAGGACAAACCGCCTTTCATAGTGAAAATTCGTAATTATTTTTTCTGGAATTCTACCAGTCTTCGAGCTCCGACATCAAGTGGGTTTTAGAAGCAAGTAGGAAGTCGATAACCTAAAAATTTGATAACCAGTGTGAGTGCTATAGAGATACATGTCCATGAAATATGAAATATATGATTCCTAGCTACAGTGCAGCAAAATCAATCAACCTTACAAATGACAAAAACTGTTGAAGCCCAGTGGGTGGGTCTTACTTTGAAGACTGACTCCAGCCTGTCGGTGCTGAAGTGTCCATTTTTGTTCTATTTTGCTGTGACAAAAATTTACAGTGGAATTTAACATGTATACAGCCTAGTACACAAGAAAAAACAATGGTGTTGGTCTCTGTTGTTAATTTCATCCTCTGTGTCTTGGTGTGCATGGATGTATCTCACTCCTTTATATATCAAATACATAATTAAGGGAGTGGCCGCTGTGATTGACAGGTGAGTGGCATCTGTATCTGCCATGCTGTGTTGGCTTTGACTGACAGCTAGCATTAGCTTGGCTGTCAAGTCAGACATTCTGAGCAAGATTAGATTTTTTTTTCCTCCCGAGCTCTATATTCATGTTTATTAACTGTACACACACCATTTATAACAAGCATTTTTTATGGTAAAGGGAGTTAAATCTGAACTGACTAAAGTCTAATAATCATGAAGAAACAACTGTCTATTCTGCGCCCTAGAAAAACAAATGGACAACCACATGAGGTATGTGATGTATTATTATACAATCAGAACTATATGACATTTTTTCCAGAACACAGCCAGTGATTGAATGAATCCACAGACAGTTGTCAGACACAGGCCTATATCTAACTGGTGTGTGTAGATCCATTTACTGGCTGTCGGACATGTGTCAGCATCTTGTGAATTGTTTCAGTGTTTTGCTTGACAGATCGTCAGGTATTCTTACATGCACACACATTTTCCTGAGTGAACTATTAGACCTATTATGAAGAAGAAAAAGCCTCAAGGTCAGTTCAGATTAAAGTGTATATTGTGTTGTGAAATATGACCGTAATGTATAGTATGTTCTGTAAACAAAGCAAGCAGGAATATGAGCATTCAGAGAAGGGCATCGCATATGTATTTATATATAGCCCCCCCTCCTTTTGTTTCTGGATCTGCCACTGTATTGTGTCTGTCCACTGATATTTTGATATCTCCAAATTTGAAACAAAAGTCAAGTCAAGCTCATTTTAACCTTTTTTTTGTCTTTCCATTTTTCTGAACACAATATCTCAGACACACTTTGAGAGGATTTATTCACATTTGGTATATCCACTAATTTAGAACCAAGGATGAAATTAAATTATTTTGCTGGTTAAAGATCATGTGACCTCATGTCTGTCCACTGTTATGAATCTCAGGAGCAGAAGATTTTTATTTTTTTTTTTAAATCAAAAACTTTCCATTTGATTTGCGGGTGGACTGACTGGGTGAACAGGCCATATCTGCCGGTAACTGAGAGAACAGCCTGAACAGATCATGTTGCAAGGATAGTGGAGAAATCTGATTGAACTAATGGTCCTTGTTTTTTCATATCGATGCACTGAGGTCTAAGGATTCTTCTTGGAAAATAGATTGTTCTGTCAGAGATGCTTTTACACATTTGTGACCTGTTTTCTGGAACAAAACCTGCTCTGGGGCAGGTCAGGTTTGGAGTACAGGTTACCGTGGCATTTCAGCAGCGAAAATAAACCTTTATGACAACGACAATCAGATAAACTACAAGTTGTAGTATCTAATCTCTTAAAGTAGGATTCTGGTGCAGTGCTCTTGATATATCTCTGAGTTCTTAAACAGGCTCTGTGTATTAGTACTGGTAAAGATACAAACAGGAGACAGAAATAAATAATTTAATCATGATATCCAATACCATATGAACACAATTCAACATTTATAAATCTCCACAACAACATATACAAAAACTGTTAGAACAATCAAACACAGCCTTATTTTGGGTCTTTTTAATGTGAATATGTTATGGTAGTTTCCAAATCTATTTTAATTAGAGTTTATTTCTATTTACATGACCACTGACTGTCCATCTGCAGTACATTTGGGGTATTACTGCTATATGGTCTTCCCTTTGAATTACTTACCAGTCTTAGTGAGAAAGACAGATCAGAGCTCTGCCTTCATCAGTGTAGCATCAAGTGTATCCTTACTGAAGGCTGGATAATGTAAGCTTCCTAAATCTGCTGAACTCTGGGTATTCGCTGAGTACTTATTATTGCAGTCCTGCTACCTGACCCGCCGGCTAAAAAAAATGGATGGGAAATCAAAGCTTAGTTAGACGAGCTCAATACGCAAAGTTTAGTTGAATAATGGGATGTGTGGTCCCTCTAAAGTGGTTCAGCATCACTCATGTCCAACTGACTTCTGATGCACTAAAGCATAAAACATTGTCCCTGGGTATAATTTAAATCTCATCAATAACACAAAGCAGTTGCAGGCACATTGCCTAAAAGCCAATAACTGGTGCCAACACACCAGAGCCCTGTGCATCCGATGAATGGATGGCGGTGGTCGCTGCGAGGCCCTCGGTGCTTTTCCACGGTTTCTGGGTCAGCTGCTGGGAGCAATGAGGTGCAAGGCTAATGGATGGACTCTTCACAGCAGAGCGGAGATGTAAAGCTTGAGGAGTTTAGTACAGTTCTACGGCCTATTAGGGGAAAACAAAGCTGCGGAGATGGAAATTGTTTGCCACAGATATGAAGAGAGATTGAAGGAGTCAGAGCGTTTTACAGTAATGATGGAAGCTCAAAGCGTATGCCACTGTGGGCTCTGGGAGACGTGGTGTAGAGCGGAGGTGTGGCCGCCAGATTAAATGATATAATCAATCAACCTCCTCTTCCTCTTCTGGTCAATGTTTGGCCCTAGTCACTGAGTTGGAAAATCCTTTCCCTTTGAAAAGGTTTTGGTTTTACACATCACTACACTTTCCCAATAAAACAAAGCATGCAAACTAGTTTCTCTGTCCACAACAACCTATAGGAACAAAACAATCTATAGGAGCTAAAAGTTAATGACAAAATGTTAAGTTGGATTAATTCAAACTGGTGTGGATTTTAAAGTGCATTTTTTTGGGAATTCAGTGTCAGGTTAAACTGCTACAACTGGTAATGTTAAAGGTGCAGATGTTAAAGGTGCAGATGT
>JAPQRQ010000019.1:980980-994614 GCA_037367365.1 Apogon talboti | reverse complement strand
ATTAGTACCATTACTTCATGGTACCTAACAAAGCAGGTACACTCACTGTTCCTGCAGAGGTGGACCTTACAGACCCTAACCCTAACCCTGTAGACCACATTGGACCTGAGACTGTTGACTCACTGTCCTCACTATAACTATTGCTGTCACTGTCTTCTAATACATGCAGAAATTACCAAAAATAGTCATTTTTTGTCACATACTCTGACTTTTGGGACCCTAAAACTCCCCTCTGTAAACACACAAGCATGAACGTTTTCCAAAATCTCCACTTTGGCCAGAGTTCTCAGAAATAATTATTTTCTGTGGAATCAACCAGAGTTTACATGTGGATGAAAGGCAAATACGTGAGAAAATATTGACTTTTTCAGATAGCAGGCTGAGTGTATACACGATATAAATGTTTTTATGGCACAGTGAATAAATGTGTTTCCTTTGTGGTACACAAAAAGCCCAACATAAAATCTAAGAATCAATAGATAAAACAGGAGAAAATAAAGTAAAAGGTAGCATAAACAGTGCAAATGTAAACAGTGCAGTAACATAGGTATAGTTACATGGGGTAACACAAACTGAAAATGTAATAACCCCAGTACAGTTACATGAGGAACTCCGTGGCTGTGAACACCTGTCAGATGAGATAGCAGTATGACAGAAGTAATTGGGGATGGGTGGGTGGATGAGGTCTTTGAGGATGGAAGCAGTTCTGCTATGGACTCTAAAGCAAATATGAGCAGGGGTGACAAATGAGAAAACAACCTTTGTGGGGTTCAACACTTCTATGATGGCAATCTCATCCATGGATCATGAGAAGAGTATGAAAATTCCATGACATGGACTATAAGAAATAAAAACCGGTGCTGTTCACACACTAAGAATGAATCAATATTTTTCAGACTCTATTTGTACTTATACTTGACACTTGGAGTTCTTTAACACAGCATGTGAATATTTTGTGATATTTTTTTCAGACTGGGATAAATTTTTCTGAGCTTTTGTGCCACAAATACAAGCATCAATCAGTCAGACTGTAAAACTGCACAAATGAACATGTGAAATAGTACGAGACAACGGTAGTATCATAAGCTGGAGTCACATCTACCAGGGCAGAAGGCAGCGGAGCATACAGTATGTACATATTACAGCTCATGTACAGGGTATCAAACACTGGGACAGGTCTGGATGATGGAGAATCATTCATTTTCTTTGGAAGAAAAAGCTGGCATGAAGGTGTGAATGGTCCGTGTAAATATATTTGTACATTTTTTACCTTCGTCAAGGAGGTTACATAATCACACCCATGTGCCTGTCTGTCCGTCTGTCAGCAGGATTAAGCAAACATCACTGCATCTACTTTTATTTCCTCCTCAGACCCAGGAGCCCCACAGGTTTTTGAGTTTTGGCTTTTTTTTAATTAAATAATTGCTTATATTGGAAACATCATGACACAACAGTTTTTTCAGATGCATTCTTAAAAATTTTATGGAATGTCATTTGCGGTGGACAGTCGTTTCTTTTTTTTTTTTGTATAAAGCTGTGAATTTCTTGTCCTCATTTGTGGACAGTGGGTCCTTGGAGGTTAAACATGGGGCTGAGGGTGAAACCCCTAAATTGTGAAGGAGATCTATATCCCCTCCCCGTTAGCATAGTTTCATTGACTTAGACAATTGACAGTGAAGGAATAGTGTAAGAAAATGGCACCGTGAATGAGTCAACAACAAATATGTACAAGACAGAACAGCAACAAACTCCACGTCAACACAAACACTGATGAATCTTAACGTCTTAAAGGTTTGGTGGAAAGAATATTGAATGGTTTTCCAACGATGCTCTAAAAACACGATGATGATGGACAGACAGACTGATGGACCTGCTGATTTCTATTTCCAACCTGCTTTATATGCCGGAGGGATGAGACGGAACAGAGGTTGGGATTGTTTTTCACTTCCATTTTTAACATCTGAGAACGCCAGGCCCGTTTCAAGGCTACGGTAACAGCTGTATCTCAAAAATATCACTGTTGTTACCAGGGTGACAGTCGCTTAAACAGACAGAAATGATGAAAACGTATAGGTTGTAATGTGTGGTTTCATAATAATTCTAGTATAAGTGGATTATTGACACTTCTGAAGCTCTCTGATTCGCTTCTGTGTGTCGTTTATTCTTCTTCTGTGTGCACCAGCACCACCAAAACACCATATGTAGGAATACATTTTGGAAGAATGATGTTCATCCTCCAGCAGAGTTTTCGACGCTTGTAGAATCCTTTCTGAGGTCCACACCTTACAGAGACACTTATGTTTTCTCTCCTTAATTCGTCACCCGTCGGAGACTCATAACCGTGAGTGTACATATCTTACTGATCTAAAGGTTAACCTGTTTTTTGTATGATTGATGAAGAAGACGGCGATACGAGCTTAAGTGCTAAATGAATGACTGACTCTTCTCGGAGGAACTTGATTATGACCCTGTTCCGCCGAGCGAGCAGGAGGATGGAGGATGTCGTGTGCAGTGAGGGGCGACGATAAAGCATCAAACGTCTCAACCCTGTACCAAATGTGGTACTCGAAGCTTCCCATGTTGTGCTACACTGCATTAGAATGTTATAAACTCTTAAACTAAAACAGTTCGTAAGGCAAATATCTCTCAAATTTAAGGAATTCTGGAATAATTACTGTTTTTCTTTTTTTTTTTGTTGATGGATTGTCATCTGCCACATTTCTCATCCTTCCCACACTGTGTCGAGGCCTCTGTTTGCAACGGACAAGTAATAACAGCAACAGTGAATCATACACTATAGTGGCACCTGTCAAAAAATAATGTCTATATGTCAGTCTTTAGTAAGATTGCAGATATTTACAGCTGAGTTTACAGGTGAAATAAGGTATCACCCTTATGTATGACTGTAAAAACAACCATTAAGTTACTCATCAAACTTTAATCTATCAAACTTGTGATGTATTATATATATCAAAATTTTTCACAAACAACATATTTATTGTAAAAACACCAAGAGACTCTATTAAAAATAAATTAATGGCATAACTGCAAACATTTTACATAGTTTCTTTTTTAATGTGGAGCCTTTCTTGTAATCAGTATAATTTTTTGGGGTATGGTAATATTTTTGTACACTTTTGTTACCGCACCGTATAAAAATGCAGCTACGTAAAGATAAAATAAAAACATCAAATAAAAAAATATTGCTATTGAACCATTCAAAACCAGGCAACAACTGCTGCTGTTCTTATCATGTTTTTTTATACTTGTAAACCTCTGTTTGAATACAAAAAGTGTATTTGTGTTTGTAGTAAATTAATGCCTCCCTATCTTTCTGCAATGCAAGGCTACATCTGCAGTCATTTTTAACAAGGAGTGAGTCTGTTTGATGTGTAGCGCAGTGATTTAACTCATTGTCTTTGGTTAAAAAAAAATCAAAAAACTAAATGAATAAAAGAAATGCAGAGAAAGAGTTCACATACACACCCTGTGAATGCTTTTACAATTTGACCAACATTTGTTCGTTACTATGACAAAGTAGACCACAGTGTGTGTTGATATTTCCCCATTGGGCCTGTTGTTTGGTAGTGATTTGATGTTTTCCTTGTTCTTTGATTACTGAACGGTTTGAAATCCCATCCATTTTTGACAGTTATTAGAGAGAACTCAGCCGTATTTGTGGAAATTTTATATAATTACACATAGGAAGCATCAAGGAACTACATTAGCAGGAAAGACATAAGGACATAGAGGCACAGCAAAAAAAAAAAAACTAAGTCTAGTCAACCAAAGTGCTTTGGTTAAAGGGGCTTTATGTCGTATTTCATTTTTCATGTATTAAAAAGTGATCTAACATTATCATCAGCGTTGAGAATAAAGAGCTCTGAAATTACGACCAACACCTCAGAGTGTTGGATTGTAGAGATATGTACTGATGCATGATCTAGGGCAGGGGTGTCAAACTCAGGTCCTCGAAGGCTGGTGTCCTGCATGTTTTAGATGTTTCCCTCTTCCAGTACACCTGGTTCAATTAATGATCAGCTCATCACCAAGCTCTGCAGAAGCCTGATAATGATGTAATGACGTCCAGGTGTGCTGGAAGAGGGAAATAAAACACCTGTGATCTAGGGGGATTTATGTGACCACTAGAGGGAGTAGTGAGTCACTCTGCAGGTCTCACATGGTGATGGAAACTAATGCCACGGGGTCTTTGACCAAAGATGAGAACTGTTAAGGAACAACATTTGGAGTAAAAGAAAGTGACAAAGTGATAAAAGATAGAACCACTGTTCCTGGACACAGGTCTAAATGAACATATGGAGTTTGACGCTTAAATCACAGTGTTTCTTCTACATGGGTGAGTTTGATTACAAGGCTTATAAAGGTATATAGTTATTATGGGATGCTATTAACTTTGCTAAGTTGTTGATCTACAGTTCTGATTAAACTGTGACAGTTTTGACCTTGTTTGGATGATTTAGTGCAGGTACTGACAACCCAAACAGTGCAGAAAACAGAGGTGATGTGTGGTTTTACTGTGGCTGTTTCTGTGTAATAACAGAGCTATAATGTAAACTATCGGCTGATGCAGCACATGACCGTTACGACACACAGTGTTATTTTCACTGTCAAATTAACCAGCTATTAGTTTTAGTTCAATGGTGTTTATCATGTCTTCAGTTTTCTATATGCACTTTTTTTAACATCAGCTGATAAAGATGTGTCACAGATACACCAGTGACACTTCTGAGGAAGGCGGAAGTAACCGCCGAAACATGTCAAGGTATGTTTTTTGGAGAAAAACCTATGTCTTAACAAAAGAAAGG
The DNA here is from genome assembly GCA_037367365.1 of Apogon talboti. Lineage (NCBI taxonomy): Eukaryota > Metazoa > Chordata > Actinopteri > Kurtiformes > Apogonidae > Apogon > Apogon talboti. Next base: position 989,788 of record JAPQRQ010000019.1, on the reverse strand, counting down.
AAAAAGAGCTATTAGTTTTAGTTACAAGAATAAAACTTGATGATACCATAATGCACATGTGTGTGAACAATGAGTTTTATACTTTATCCAGTGAGTGATACAGTCTGTGGATACATAACATTGATTCATTTGTGGTTTTGAAAAATTACTGGATGTATATATTGAGTTTTCATTTTGCCTTGAGGTCCACAGTACATCAGTCAGCCATTAGGGGTATATTGACATGTTTGGGCTTTTTGGCTTTAATAGTGAAGTTTTGTCACAGTATCTCAATGTATATGGACAGATTCTATATTCACTCATCCAGGTTGGAGTCAACTGAGGAACCAGAAACGGCTAATTTGGCTAAAACTATCAGCATTTATAGTAATGTAGATGATTTATTTTGGTCTGTCTTCCATGTAATATTCTAGGTGTTCATTTTCATGCCAGCAGTGATGTCCTTGAATGTTGTCACAAATATTCTAACATGTTGATTTACAGCGTTATGAGAATGACTAGTAGTAAAGATGTAAGATTGGAACCAGTGTACATGATTTTATCTGTGACTGTAAACCCGAATGATCCGACTAGGCTTGAACAGTCACCGCTCCGTCATCAGAATCTGTCTGACAGCTTTAGTTTCACAACTCACTCCAAGTTTAATCCTCCCGTCTCATCTCAGAAACTTGAGGAGGAGCCTCGTCTTCCGATGCCTCCGAGGACCGTCCTCTTGGGCTTGTGCTGCAAAAAGATAAGTTGTATTTGATGTCAGTGTTTGTGAGACTTAATTATTTCCAGAAAAAGCTGAGTGTGAAACATCTGAGGCACATCCGTATATGAAAGCGGCTTGTTAACAACTTCCCTCTGCAAACTCCACCCAGATTGATGCGTACAAGTTTATCAACAAGGTATGAATTCAGTTAACCCTTAAAGACCTGAACTGTTTTTGTGGTGTTTTTAAATTCATTTTTCTCTGGATATCACCTTTGTTTTCACCATTTATTCTAATATGTATCATCATTTTGCATTTATCAGTGAAAATAAGATGTTTTCCAATACATATATAGAGTAAATTCAAAGATTATGATATATATAAACAGAGGACACTGCAGTTGAAATAAGCACACACATGTATTTCTCTTTTCTTCACAAACTACAATAAAAAATGAACTAAATGTGTGAAAGGAAATCTGATATAAAACATCAGATAATTAATGCAAAATATAATATATTGACTGAAAAAAAAGGGTTAAAAGCAAGAGGGAGGTCACACTAAAAACTAAGCAGTGTTTTTTAAGCCTCTCAGATCAGTAGATTTTTTTTTCTTTAAGTATATCTCCTCAGCTTCAGTCTTGGAGGATAAAATACAAAAAAACACACGCACACATAAAAATAAACAAACAAAAAAAGCATTTCTTATACTGCAGATCCAAACAATACTTTGTCAGTGGAACTAGACTGCCTTTTGTGTCAGCTTTATAAATCATTCATCTAACATTGAATGAAAATATGTAATATAATATAAAACTTTGGTATGCATGAAAAAAAACAAAAAAAACAACAAAACATTCAGTTGGCTTCAAGGTAAATATCGTACATTTCCGAATATAAAAGGATGCCTGCTGTTCTGTCATTGTTCCATACACCGCTCAACCAATTTCACCATGGGAGTAAAATTATATCATTTTCCAAAAGGTTTCTGATGTTATTATTTACGTGTGAGTGTGTATCTGAAATTGATTTCCACTTTGTTAGATTGTAATATTTGCCCCAAGAACATCATGACAGCTGTGTTATTCTTCAGTAAATTACAGTATGCGTCTTGTCATATCCGGTGTGATAGGCTTATATTTTTAAACATCATTTCAACAGGACTGGAGCAGGATCCCAATGCAAAGAACATGATTAAATAAAAAAACAGAACATGAGTTAAATGCAAATGGAAAAAAAAATGCTTTGTGTGATGATGAGATTTTTTTTTTTTTTGTCTTTTGAGATAAAAACAGCTTCACTACTTTGTCAGCACAATTATGCACATTGTTGAGACTAAGCGTCATTGAGCAAACTCCTCTGGGGCTTCTATGTTCGGCATCAGCACAAGCGATTTATTCTCATATCTAGGGTCAGTTCCTGTTTTCAACCGGCATCAGGAGTTTTTAAGCAGTTTTTTAAAACTTTTAATAAATGCAGGTGGTCACCAAGTGCACGTCGGCCTCAGTGATAATGTTTGTTCTGAACACAGAGGCCCAGATTCAGTGGAGGCATTTGAGGGAACAGAAAACTATGACTAAATGACTAATACTCACAGTGTTCCTGAATACATTTATTAATTACTGCTGTGCTGTTTGTCTTGTGCAACATGTTGGTGAGCAGACGAGGGTCCAATCCCCTCCTGCCCCAGTGGTGTCCCCGTTTCCTTCTAGGATTGAGGGGCAGCGTTCATCCAGCCCTCCACATGGAGTATTTAAAGACAGGGCAGCTGGCGTGGGCTAAGAAACTGACTAAATGCTTTTTTTTTTTTTTACAACTTATCATATGAATAATGAAAATCCATTTGAATATTCAAGATTCAATGTTTTCTTTTTTATTGTAAATTCACCAGATGAACAGGATATACATAGATGGAGATACTGGTTTTCTCTCACTTTGATATTTAAATGCCATGCAAAAAAAAAAGAGGTAAAGAGGTAAAAATAGAATCTGAATAAATAAAGTGGTATGAAAGATCAACTATAATAGCATATATACGATATAAATCAAACCTATTTACAACAACAGCGGTGGTGAAATGTCTTAATTTGATATAAAGGGAAACTAATGTGTAACTGGGTTATTATGCATATTTGGTCTGAATGGTCATTTGTGAATTACAGTTATTCGTATAAATTGTATGCCCTGTCCACACTATCATGGATATTTTTTTCCTAAACATTCCTAAACCTTTTTTTCACACAATGTTTTTTTTGTGTGGTTTTTTTGGTTTCACCAAATATCCTTGTTTCAGGAACTATCTCTGTCCACAAAATAATGCAAAAACAACTAGTAACTGGTGCAAAGGCTCAGATAAACTATTGTTTCTGTTGGACTGTAGACACGGTGGATAATACTGTATGTAGCAGACACAAAGGTTATAATCTGTCATGAAGGTGAACAGCAACGACAAGTTACAAGTAAATTTAAGATTATTTAAGTGTTGGTCAAAGTGTATTATTTACATAGTGAAGATATCTGTGTTGATCCCAATCTACTGCAGATCAAACACAGGTTCATAAACCTGCATTTGACGAGTCAGGTGCAGGTTCATTTCACAAGGAAATAATAGAAATGAGCAAAATGGGATGCGATACCATCGTTTTACATAGAATACACAGAAAATGGACTTTATAAAAAATTCAAAACATTGCTAAAAGTCTCACCTTTATGTGTGGATGAGAAGCCCAAATGTAGAGAAAAATACCTGTTTTGCAAAATATCCGTGTTAAGTGTGAATGAGGCAGAAAAGGTATTGTATAGGTATATACAGTGAAAGAGCTGATGTGTAAACATGCTTTGTGCCTTTAGTCAACAGGCTAATCTGCTTTGCTCTGTCCTTCGAATTCAGATTAGTCACTGTAAAAGTACATAATGAAGCATGCAGTGGTAGCAAACAGTAAACAAACAATGTATAGGACTTAAACCCTAATTATAGGTCCAGCCAGCATTGGCAAGGTCACAGGTAGAACAATAGGGATAGAGCCGCAAAAAAATTATAAATAAATAAAAAAATCTGTTCTTATTTGAAAGGCGCTGTAAATGTAGAACGACCTGTTTCAATGACAAAACTGGGGGATGAGTTTCTGAGACGTCGGTGCAGCTGAGAGGACGGCGTCACTGGAGCCGCGGCCGTCATCATCAGTGAATCAGACAACAGGCCAAGGAGTGTGTGGCTCATCCTCAAATCTACTGTATGATCACATTTTCAAGGACATGGAGCAGATGGGCATGTACTCCCCGCAGGGACAAGTTTAGGTTGCTTTCAAAAAAGACCAGCAGAGAAATGTGACTGGTGGAAAGTCTTCTTTTGTTTTAGGCTCGTGTTCGCTTTCGTTTCTGTATGTGATGTTTATATTTAGGTGTGCATAAATATGTGTGTGGGTGAACGTGTATATGGTTAGATGTGTGTGGGATGGGTTTAGGGCATACTTGTTATACATTAATAATCTCCTTGAATTAAATAAAGGTTTTTGAAAAAAAAAAGAAAATCCTAATGACTACCCAGAAAAGTACAAGCTTTGGCTTTTTTACATTACACAATTGCCTTTATTGGAAACAGCACAATGCAACAGTTTTTTCCGATGCATTTTTAAAATTTTTGTGGAATGTCCTTTGCAGTGGACAGTGTTTATTTATTTAATTTTTTCAATAGAGCTGTGATACTCTTGTCCACTACAGAGGACATCCTCCTGCTGGTAGTCAGGAGGATAAGAGTATCTGTAAAACAGAGAAGTTGATTGTCAATTATCTGGTTTTGTGTCATACATATCATAATCAAGAAAAAAACAACCATACCAAACCAGAGGATGGATGGATAGATGAATGAATGAATGAATGAATATTTTATTTTGGTTACAATTATAAAAAAAAAAACAAAAAAAAAACAACACACACTTACAAAAAACATTCAGTTTGTTCCACTTTTAACCAAAAAAGGAAGAAGCTGAAGGCAGAGGCTTATTTATGCTTCTCCTCCAGGATCATGACTGTGATGGAAAAAAAAAAACACACAGGAGTAGTAAAAAATTAAACTTCTATTGCCACACATTGGCCAGAGTTAAACCACAAGATCTCATCAACGTAAGAGAACAGAGTAAAGGTAGAAAAAGGTCTGAAATGCTACAAAACCATGACAAATACGTGACAGGGACTGGACTGCAGTTAAAGTTCAGCGGGACAGAGACAGATCTCAACCAAAGTACAAATATATATTCACATTGCAAACAGGAAACAGAACAGCCAGCTCTCCATTGTAACTTAAAGCGACAGGAGGGTTGAGTATGTGTGCATATCTGAATACTGGGTGAGTGATTTAGTGCAAATGAAAGACGTCTGAGGCAGGTGTGCAGGGAGATGTGGAGATCAGGTGAGTAGGAGGGCAGGGAAGTCTCAATGACAAATAATAAATGACCGTTTCATAGAAATGCAAAGAACAGGTGGTAATGGCTGAAAAATGGGGCGGAGACCGAATGAATCATGGGAGGAGACAACAAGTGTCCTCTGGTTTTTTGCACATGCAGAAACATTTGCTAGACAGAACTAGTTTAGTTTGGGAATATGAAATAAAACTGTTAGTCTTTGTCGAAACCCTGGTCCAATCTGGCTGAGATTTCTTCAAATTTTTCTTTTTCCTCACATTTTTAACTGACCTCTTCTCACATCTCATCGCTGGTGTTCTTCCGGATTAGTTTGTGTCAGCGCTGCTAATGTAGGAGTTCAAGTAACACACCTTTAAATAATAGATTTTATCATTTTGTTCTCGAATTGTTCTTTTTTGGACTCATGAATACTTCATCTGATTATCAGCAGCTTCGGAGTGAGTCATGCATTTGGACTATGAATACAGGATGGGCACATTAATATCAGATGATTAGGTTTTATTTTTTTAACCGACTGATGATTTTAACCACAAGTGTGAAGGTCACGGCGCAAGAAATATAACAAATCGTCTGAGATCATTTACAGGAAACATAAATTGCTGTCCTCTAGGTTGCCACCGCGTCCTCTGCGGTCACTCTGCATGCCTCCCAGCTCTGTAGATTGTCAATTCACTTTCCCTGCCCAGACGTATTTTTCATCCTCATTTCACAGCTGTAGCATCAAAGGTAGTTTTTCCTGTGTCCATTAAGCTTTTAATGCTGAGGAAACAATCTATTCTCTCCTCGCAATGTCTCCTTCACTGTGCATTACCTCTGACCTTTCTCTGCTGGACAGCTTTCCTGCTGTGATTTTTCAGTGAGTTGAAAGACTTAACGGGCTCTTGGTAAGAGCCAAAACAGGGGTCCTTGGATTTGACATCACAGATAAAAGAGAACAACCCCCCCAGCCCCACCCCACCCCCCCAGAAGCGGTCAGAATGTGGTTTTCAAAACAATGCGGTGGTGCTTTGGAGATATTTGTTTGTGCCATAAATAGAAAATTAAACAGTAAACCATACTATTCTGCCCCTGCTTGCATATTTGTGTGTGTAACAACTTGCTTGGCAGATAGATAACAGGTTTCACAAGAAAAGCCGCACGTCAAACTTCTCTTCAAAGCTACACTTAAGACTCACGGTAACATTACAAAACAGAATATGTCTCAGTTATGTTTGGTGCCTTAGTACATTTACTAACTACCATGTGGTTCTACATTAACCCATAAAGAGCCACTGCTACTTCGATGTCAGTTCCCAAATGATTTTTTTTTCTCTATTTAACCTTTCTTAAGTGGTTTATCATCATGTATTATAATATTATCCTCTGTATTTTGCATTTTTCACTGTATTTAATTTCCTACGATTTACATCTTCATGAAAACTCAAAGGTTATTGTATCAAAGCAGAGAAAAGGGAAGAAAAAGTGACTTTTGCAGCAAAGATATCATTAACTGAACATAAACCCAGTGTGTCCATCCACTGTCATTGATCCAACTCCATGGGTTTTACTGGTGAATCAATGTTGGAGAAGATGACGGCGTTTCCATGGTAACTACATCCATATCTGATGACCATGAAAAGATGACGAATTGCATTTTACACCAATCATTTACATGTATTCATGGGTATAGTGGATCAACTGGTATTAAACAGTTTACATCAGTAGATGGTTTTGGTCACTATTGGAAGTTTGGGTCTTTAAGGGTTAAATTATCACCAAATGTTTGTTTATAATAGGTTTATGTTTAAGTGTGTTCTTGTTTATGTTGAAATTGTATGTTGTGAACAAGGAAAAAACCGAAGCCAAATTCCTTGTATGTGTTTACATACTTAGCCAATAAAACATATTCTGATTAATGGAAATAACATTGCTAACTTGAGGCTAATTTCAATAAGAAAGTCCATAGACATGCTAACGATTAGCATTTACAAATTATCTTCAGATTTACAAAGTCTCTTATCCAACAACTAAGGTTTACATCAGAAATATTTTTAGTATTCGTTCATACAATAATGTATGTAAAAATAATCACAGGCAGACGTTTTCCTGGGCGTACAAATAGAGTGGCAAAAACGTGTCTGTTTACTTCCTTCATTGGTCTGAACTGACTTCGGGAACACTGAAAGTACAAAATACATGCTACTGCTACTTATTCTGATCACTAGAGGGCTCCCTTTGCTTGCTTTTAACTACAGAACATCACACGTTTTTGTTTGGTTTTTTTTTGCTTTCTAAACGAGACAATGATGATTCAGTCTTCTACCTTATCAGTAATCAGTAAACACTATTAACATTAATAATAAAATCAACTCTGAGACTTGTTGGGATGGCACTGTGTTGTAATGTGAGGCTTCTATTAAAAAATAAATGTGTTGACTTTTTTTTTTTTATTCCCAAAGAAGTGCCTTTTTTAATTAATCTGGAACATAATGGTGAACACAGATCCTCAAGTGAAAACATAATTATACCAAATGATTCACAATCATGCCACGCTCTGTTCTCCCATTCCCTCTGCCTCTCTCCCCTTAAAACCATCCCAAATCAGTTTAGTATAAATGTGTCATTATTGTTGCTGCACAGAAACAACAACAACAAAAAAAAAAACCTAAAGAAAAAATATTGGCATTCTGCAATTTGCTTCCTCGTATGCATCATACATCGGAGAGGGAGGTTTGTCTCGGCAGCCAGTATTGTCACCACAACACATCCAGAAACACTGGCACTTTCACTGTGTTCCTTTTCTCCGCGCTGACATTTGTGGTTCTCCAGTGCTACAGTTGACAAACACTGAATGTGAGGGAACAATGACAAAATAAGCCTTGAACACAAGGTGTCTGTGTGTTGTGCCATGCGATAGCAAACAATCGATTTGAAATAATTACAGTTTGTGTTGAGCTGAGATGGTGTTGTGGGTGTTTGAGACTGTGGTCCTTGCATATTGTGAACAAAGGGGTAAATAGCCCTCTTGACTTTGACTGAGCCTGAATGTATGAATGCAATGAATAATTTGTGTCTGACAGAAATTTCTATCTCACAGGAATTATTCATATTATTCATATGCAACTAAATCCTGTTATGTTTTGTAGTAAAGATAATACAATATGCATTATATTAATAGCAAACATCAGAGCCAAGATCTTTTTTCAACACAATTTCTCACTAGTTCTGTTTCCATTACATTTTCCAGAAACTTGAAGTGAAACTTTTAAATGGTGCAATAAATAAATAAATAAATAAATTAATTAATTAATTAATGAGACAACTGATTTGGATTGAATGAACAAGGCTGTGAAGCATCATCAGAAGGTGTCAGTGCACATTACATCACATATGAGGTCATAGCCTCTTGTTTAGCCTTTATAGTTCACTCATAGAAATACTATGAAATTGAAAATTTCAACCTTAGTGTGTTACTGGAGGACATAATAAGACTTTATTACTTTTGTGAAATTTTCAAAAAAATGTTTATTGTCATGTAGAAAATCAAGGTCAATGAAGTTACCATATTTGGTTCCTTGCCCATAAGTGGCAAAAAAAAGAAAATCCAAGAAGTATTGTATATAAAAATATTTTTAAAAAACACATGTAATGTGTAAGAAACATGTATTTTAGAACATTAGAACATCACTTTTAGAACATTAGACCAACATAAGTG
>JAPQRQ010000019.1:947973-958748 GCA_037367365.1 Apogon talboti | reverse complement strand
ACGTCCAAATGGGTCATATCTGATGACCATGAAAAGATGAATAACTGTATTTTACACCAATTATTTACATGTATTGAGAGAATTAGTGGATCAACAGGGATTAAACGTTTTAGATCAGTAGATGGTGATGGATGTTTGGGTCTTTGTAGGTTAAAAGAGTCAGGAAAAAGGCTAAAAGAATAAGATACAAATAAGAAAAGGTTTAAGACAAACACAAAAACTTGTCTTCTGTTTTTAAGTCTGCAGTGTTTGGTGTTCCACCATATCCCACCCCACCCACCTCCTTCTCTTGTTTACAAAAGCAATTGGCATATATCATCTTTTCTTCATCCTTGCACATATTCATATGACTCAATAGGTATGCAAACATGTGTTGTTGAAGCCTTGAATGGGAAAGGCTATTATTGATCTATGACTCATTCATCTGTATTTGACTTTTAAGTAAGATCAGTATACTGTGCATACTTTTCTTAACATCACTATGATAGCACAATCTCATCAACTTCATTCACTTTAAGTCAAAGTGCAGAAAAAAAAAAACGTTTTTGAAGCCAACAGCCATAAAAAAGAACAGAAGAATTAATTTCCCGAGTCTATCTGCACACTATAATTTTGTCATCAGAGTAGAGAATTGTCCCCAAGAGGGTCGCAGGTGTGCCAGAGCCTGTCGCGGTTACCAAAACACAAAAGCACGACACACTCTGGATATGTCACCAGTTCATCACAGGGCTGACACATGCAGACGAACAACCATTCACTCCCACATCCACACCAATGAGCAGTTAAGTTCACCAATTAACTCTGATTGAACCCAGGACCCCTTACTGTGAGGCAACAATGCTAACCAATGCACCCCCGTGTCGCCCCTGAGTAGAGGGATGTCAAAATGAAAGCATGTTAGATAGTGAACACCAACTGACATGCCTCTGAGATGCTGAAAGACGCACAGCAACAGCAGTTTTATTGTTATTATTCATATTATTATTTATCAGAATAATTACAAATCAAAGCTAAATCAAGTGTTTCATCTATGTTGACTGTTGTTTCTGACCACAACAAAAGTCTAAAACACTGAACAGAGATGGTGGTCTGAGACACTACTGATCTAAAACCCATAAAACCATCTTAAACAACATTCCCAAACAGTTTTCAACTAACAACCTTCCACACCTGGACTCACCTGAAAACAAACAAACCCCCCCCGAAGGACTTGGACAGAGACACACCCCTTCCTCAGTGACCCTGAAACTCACACACAATACCCACCAATGACCTTGACCCCCAGGGCCACACCCTCTCTACGACCCCCTAACCCTTAAGTTCATTAGCAGATGGATCAACACCAACACAGACCACTCCCCCTCTGGTTTATAAGTCCAAATTTCCCTGCCAGCTGTCAGTGAAGTCTCTTTTCAAAACACCTAAACCAGTCCAGTTCAACCTAGAAGAACCACCAAGAAGAACAATGACCTGGGCAAATGAGAACTTAACCAGACAGAACACTGACCTCCCCCCCAAGACTGTGGTTTAGTACAATCTCCCGTTCCTGTTCATATGTGAGCTCACCTGGATGTTAGGGAGCGTCCAGGCTAATGTCCAGCTCCACTTCTCCAGAAACCTGCCACCTGTGCCTGTGCACACATACTAATGACATGTGCAATGTTCTGAGAATGTCCAAGGTTGAGGATAGCTGAATCACTGCCCTGAATCATTCCCACAGATTAAAAATCAATATGCATGCACACATAGTTACACAAATGGCCGCCGCCTACACACTATGACTCTCACTCCTTCTTGTGCATCTCCTCATCCATCATCTCTGCAGGTCCTTCAAACTGGACCACCCTATTTACCTCTACCCTCCGACACCACCTAAAACACTCTACTGATGCTAAATAACAGCACCTAACTATGGTTCATAAAAGGTTAGTTATTCCAACAACCTGTGACCAGGTTTTCCACAGGAGGACAGGCTTTCTCCCCCCCAACGCACACACACACACTCACACGTATACACACACCTCCCCCTCCTAACCCAGATGGTCCGTCTAAGCCACAGAGCTGTGAAACACTGAGACCACAGAGCATCAGTCCAAGGGATTCTGGCTTCCCAGCTGAGCTTTTAACATGAGCAACAACGGCCCAGAGCCGCTGCATATGATGCTATGTGCCAGGAAGAGACAGAGACAAAAAGACGGAAAGAAAGACAGAGAACCAAGGAGACACAGAGCAGACACAGAGACACAGCTCCCCACAGTGGAGCCGGATTGCACAGTCTACAAAACACCCTGGAAGCATTACAAAAAAATTGAATGCTCCGACACAAATACACAAAAATAATATAGACGTCACCTACGTCTTCATACTTTCACTCCTGCTCTGCTGCAGCTGCTGTACTTCACCAGGATCCTCCTTTAATGCTCTGCACATGCATTATTCATCACATTACAAAAGATCGGCTCTTGTATTACTACTAAAAGGGGAGGAAAAAAAAAAGAAAAAAAAGTGGGACATGTGTGGACCCTTGAGATGCACTTTCAGAGCCTGCAGTATCAAGATTCCTCCCCAAAAAAAGTAGATCATCCATTTAAATACCTTACCTATCTGTGTTGCTTCCTGTTTTTGCCACTGACTCGACTGACTTTTAATATCAAAATCAAATGCTCCGTGCGTGGGTGGTATATTTACAATTTGGTAATGAGTAGCACAGTCCTGTGAGCATTTTGTCAAATGAAATGTAATTAGAGAATAGGGTCGACAGAGGCAAACAGGGGTGAAGGAGGCTAATCAACTCTCAGAGTCAGTCTCCATCAGTAATCAGAGGGACAGCAACAGAGAGCAGCCAGGAGATTAAGTAGATTAGAAATTGAAATCCCTAATCAACTATGTTATAAGTGAAGTTAATTACAGTCAAATCGATAATTCAATTTAAACTTTGCATTCAGTTGCACAGTTTATGTATATATTTCATTTTCTTGACCTCATTTATGAAGAAACATGCATAAAGATGAACATATACAGCACAAAACAAACAATGTGTGGGTCTGCATCAGACTCAGAAATAATAAGCATCTGTTATGAATATACTAGGGGGGAATAAATATGCTGTTGATTTTCATAGAATGTTCAGAATTACTCATTCTATCTGATTTGGCATATAAAACAGTATTTACCTGTATGTAATATTAATTCTAATGCACATAGGTACACACTCACCTTCCTCCTCCTTTTTAACTCTCATTATTTAAATCATGTGCATTACTTACCAATACAATTCCCCAAAGAGAACTTCATGTGAATCTTTACGACACCAAACTGGTCAACTGCTCAGTAGGTTTGCATGAACATCCGGCATTTATTAATAATTTATTCACCATTTACATATAGCTGTCCCCCATGGGTATGCTAGACAGGAAAGTGTGTATTTAATCCTACAGATGGGACAGGCACAGTCAGAGTAATGGCAAAGAATGGTCTATTTATTTAATAGGTGATTGGCTGTGTTTAATCCCACAGAGGGAATGAGCAAAGTCAGACCGATGAGACCAATTGCAGAGAAAAGTCAATCACCTATTAAGTATGCATGAACTGCATTAGTATGATTCAAATGAGATCTGCCTGAGGTGGAAACCCAGTAAACTAACTTGTTTCAGGCTGTCTGTTAACAATTCTAATATTTATGAATTAGTCCTATAATACAGGATCTTTTTATGGCTCTGTCTTGAGGTTGATGAAGCATTGTTGGTTTATCACTTCAGGTGTTGTATAGACACCAGTTGGTTTACAGGTTAACTCATCACTACAAGACATACGATACAATGGGTCACATGTTGCATATATCTGTGCATTATACCATATTTATATTTAGTTTTTTTATTTATTTTTTTAAAAAATGATGTTAATTCAATCTCCAACATCTAGTTAAGAAGAGGGGGAAGGGAGTGGGGGTGTTTGAGAAGAACTATAAGGATAGAAAGGAGGAGACACAAAGGAGGAAGGGGCAGAAGAAGAAGAAAAAGAAGAAGAATTGATAACGGGATAGATGAGAGGAAGTGGTCAGTTCGCTGCCCAGTAGGAGAATAGATAGAAACATTTTCCACTGAATTAATTTGAGAATATAATCAAATGAAGAAAACAATGTACTTTTGCTATTTAGACTTCAAACCACAGTGTAAAATACTGGTTCATGTTTGCTGTAATAACATGCAGATAAGTCAACATGAAGAAACGTAACTGCTTTTAATGTTTATTTTAAATGAAATCTTCATGTACTTTAATTATCAAGGTCTTTTTGGCAAAGGTGAGTTAGAGAAAAGACCTTCATGTATATTGTCTAAACAGATGTTTTCCACATACACAGCAGCAGTATAAAATCCCCAATGTACTGTGTGTGTCTCACAGGCACTTTGAGGGAAAATGTCCTTCGGCAGCTCTTACATGCTCACAGAAAAAAAGGACAAAAAAAAATCTCTAGGTATAATCTCCAAAAAATAGAGCAATAGAAAGCATTCAAAACAATGGGAAGAGCATGGTAATGTTCATGATCATTTCCGAAATGACACATGCATGCATTATATGTAAAGCTGTCAAGGTTATACAAATAGCGGCACAGATTACATGTACAGAACTCAGACGTGTATATAGGACATGGTTGGAGCCACTACATTACCTACCGGGTTTTAAACAGCTGCTTTAAAACCATGAGTTCACGTTTTGGCTTAATGATAAATCTGAGCTATAAACCTCATCAAACATTTGCATAAAACCATTTGACAGTTTTGTTGGTGTAACCTATTAGCCACAAGTACCTCTGAGATTTCTATCAAGAAAAATAGATTTTACTCAATAAAGTCTGACACAGCAGATAAAAGAGTTGTACACACTTCAAAGCCTGGAAAGGAAGACGTAAGAGCCTCCTATTGGCCCTTAAACCACCAGTACACCTATCAGAGGGTCCAAATTTAATAAGATCAGAATAACTCTAAAACAAAAGGTTTGTAGAAAGTTGATCATTCAATGGATATGAGGAATAGGTGTTATTGGAAACATACTATGAGCAGTGTTAGTTGTTAAGATACTTTACACATCGACTTCACTTATGAGCTCTGGAAAAAGTCAAAGTCAGCATCTTAAGCAGATACCATTGATCATATTAATGATTCCACCTCCACCTCATAACCACTAAATTATAATTACATACAACAACATTTTTAAACACTTATTATATTATATTTCTTTAATTATCATACTGGTAATATTTTTGTCTGGTACATATTATACAAATTGCTGTTCTAATTGTGTGCCTTACTATATACAGTATCAGAGCTATATATATGTTTGTATGTTTAAAGCTTCATATATATATATATATGTAGATTTATATTTTTTTTTTCTGTTGTATTGATAATTTCTTTCCTGCTACTTTTTATTATACATGAATGGAGTGACTGTAACACCTAATAATTTACTAAAGTATTCTAATTCTGATTCCAGGGCATTTAAATCTGACTATTCACTTTATTATTTCATTACTTTATAAAGTGAATAGTGAAAATATTATGAAACAAGTGCATATCCAGCAAAGACAGAGCAATATAAACATCCAACCACATTTAGTCTCTGCTTAAGCTTTAACTTCTGGGGGAAAACATGTAGCTGGTAGATGTTCACTATGCTCACCAGAAAGTCTCTTGCTTTGTGTCCCTGCCTTCTGCTGGTTGGTAATTTACAGCGGGCTTTTCGTAGCTTTTCACTGAGAACAGCTGCTTGTTGCTGTTGGACAATTCATTAACTGCACACAGGGTGAAGCAGTGGTTTACCAGCCTGTCACCAAAAAAGGATGCCGGCAGTGCATTTCCTTTAAAAAACAAAGACAATATTATTTAAAGCTGCAACAGCTGAAGTAAGGGGAGGAAAAAAACACCAGGATTAAATATTAAATATAAACACAGATGACTGACATGGATTCATACCACTATAGTGAAGTCCACTGACAGATTCTGAGGAGGGTAATTACTTGCAGTTGTCAATCATGTACTTAACTTCACCTACCTGTCTGGAAACATCTGAGTGGACAAAATTTCCAGTCATGGGATGGATTTTCAACAGCCTGACAACAGAATCCAGAGGGGGAAATGTAGAGTTGTCTTCTGTTTGATAGTGTACAGTGCAATACATTAGCATAATACTAATTATAGTTTAGAATCACCTGAAAATAAGAACTACTGTGTTGTTATGGAACAATCTCTTTCCATCTACAGAGGGAACAGGCCATTGTTCATGGAGTCCACCATGTTTCTGAACTTTCTCAGAATGACCCTATTCTTCTCCTGTTTTCCCATTTCATGCCGGATGACAACCAGCGCTAAGATTCATCACCAGTGTGGACCAGAGCTATTACTGCCCTTAATAAAAAAGCTCTGAACAAACAAAACAAATACTGGGTTTAATGAGGGCCTTCAGTGTTTTTTTCGTGGCCACTTGAGGAGAGCTGTAATCTACAACGTTAAACTGGGCAACGAAGCTGAAAAAAACCATCTCATGCCACACAGTGTAGAACTCACACACAACAATGCCTACTGCCAAACTTTCATATTCTTCTCTGTAACTTTAATTACATGAGGAAAGAAATACTAACTCACATTTAACACTGTTGAATCTCCAGTACTGACAGGCTGCCAACCTGGGTTAGAGTCAATTTGCTTAGAGCGATGTGCATTGATTTGACTGGCAGATGAGAGGCAGCGCAAATTCAGGAGAACCAATCAAAAACAAACGCTCAGAATTTGAGGACAAACTGCCAAATGCACGGAGCCTTTCTATATGTAGAGACGGCTCCTTGTAAGGTCTGCTCTCATTCTACACTTGCACTCGATTTGTTCCAACAGCTTTAGTATCCCACATTGTCCTGAAATCTGCCAAAAGAAGGGATCCCAGCATGGAGACGGAGAGTGAACCTCATACTTTACATGGAAGGGTTTTAACATTTGGATGAAATCACTTTGAGGATTCATTTTAATTCTTGAATTCAATTGAAGTCTTTGCTTTGAAACTGAATGGCACGGTGGCGTAGTGTTTAGCACATCCGCCTCATGGCAAAAACACTTGAGTTCACCAGTTTCCTCTAGGTTTTCCAGTTTCTCCTGCCATTTAATCCGGGTACATATTCTCCTGTCAGTGCTCTTTACTACGATACTGATGAGGATTTACAGTTGGTCCCCAAGTGCCTTCAATAGCAGCTCACTGCTAATGTCTGTCACATGCTAATGCTAATGCTAATGCTAGGTGTAGAATAAAGCGAGTTAACCTTTAGCTGCTTTTTTTTGGGCGGATTTTACTTTTTAATTTTACCTGCTACTCCCTAATACCAGTCACACAGGTCTTTTAAAGTAAAGAGTCAAATTCTTTTGATTTGCATAGATTTAGGCAAATCTAGAAGTGGTTCGGTTTCGTGATCATGTGGCCCTTTTGCGTATTTCAAAAGCAGAGCTGGTTTTACTGTAACCGCATGCTTTGAGTCAGGGTGAAAAAGGACCTGTGTAACCCATTTCATCTGGCAGTTACCTGGGCTTTCATTGGCCATCACTCTTGTTGTGGGGCTAAATCTGTGGGCTTCACACCCTAAAGAACTTGTTCAGTACCCAGCACATGCGTGGTCATAAATATGAAATATGTTTGAAAGTATCTGAACACCTCCGAGGTGCGAGTCAATCAGTTTGTGTGGGGGGGCGGCTGAATTTATAATCCCCTCACGTTCAGCTGTTGCAGGAGCTTTTCCAGGTACAGTATAATCTATCCGGAGCTTGAACTCGGTCATTTAACATATAGCTCTGGTTCTGCCAAAAAAACGAAGCCAAAGAAGAAAATGCAAATGAAAATGCACAAAAGCATGTTATTTTGTTGAGACGACAGAAAAGCCGTTTTCCATCATCATTAGGCGATACAATTTCAGATAGGTTGCAGCTGAATTGGTGATGAATACCACTCCAATCTCCTATCTGACAGGTTTTTGTTAGGAACATCATACTCTCAGCATCTCCAGTGGGGTCATTACAGATGCAAATCCCAGTCGCAGCAGTGTTTTATGACACCTGTTCTTGTTTTCCAGGACAGCTCCGGAAAGTGTCCCGTCGAGGACTTGCAAATCAAGACGGAAAACGAGAGATGGGCGGACAGGTAGGCATGCATAGCTGTCAGCGTCGTCCCTCGTCTCCCTTCACTCCTGCTCCTCTTTCCTCCCAATCACAGCTCTGCCATTTGTGCTCCCATCACTCATTTTCATAGCTCCATCCCTCTCCCATTCTCTCTCTCTCTCTCTCTCTCTCTCTCGCTCTCTACGTTAGACCAGGACATTGCACCCCATCTTTACTTCTGCATCTGCTTCTTTTTGCCACCAGTTGTCTCTGAGGAATTTAGATCTTAGGGGATTTCTGTGTGAACTGGGTCAAAGAGCACCTTCATTTCTTTCCACGGTCTCATTCATAAGAAACAAATGGATCCCAATAACTTGGTTTTTTTTGTGTTTTTTTTTTTTTTAAATGCCTCGACTTTAACCATGTGGTTGAAAATACAGAATGCTGCAAAATTCTGCAGTGTATGTGTGATAAATTAAGTGGCCTATAAAGCAGGAAATGTAAGTAACAAAGGCTGCTGTGCTATTGTTATCAGATTGAATTGTAATACTTTTTGCTGCAGAAAAGAAGGCCCAATCTTCACAGACATCAAGGTGTAAGAAATTTTCTTATCCTAAATTTAAGAGTCATCTTCCCACCCTCGTTTGAAATGCAAGCGTTTTTCTGAAAACTGCATGACAAAAATTGTGCATAATTCAGCTTGAACTTTAACAGCCACTATTTCCATTTAAATGTGGTCGGGTGTCAGAGCAGGGTTATTCATAGTCATTCATGCCCGCATGAATTTTACATTTTGCAAACTAATGATTTACTTGAATCTTGTTCTTTCTGGAGAAGTTTGTGTTGTCACTGGCCTCACGAATCACAAACTTTAATCCACTAGAACATGCATGCATTCTTATGTTTGAGAACATCACATAATCTACATATCTTCATGTGTGTTTATCAGTGTTCTAGTGTTTTAACCCTCAAAGACCTAAACAAGCTCCGGTGACCAAAAGCATCTACTGATCTAAAATAATTAACAACTCTTGAACCATTAATCTTATGAAAACAGTTAAATAATTCAGGAAAAATGCAGTTTCTCAGCTTTTCATTGGTATCAGATATGACCCATTTAGATGTTCAGAAGGTTCAAGGTGAACATGGAAACACCGTCATCATCTACAACACTGATTCACCAGTAAAACCCATGTAGTTTCATCAATGGCAGTGTTTTAATGTTCAGTTAATGACATATTTTAAAGAAAAACTCACTTTTTCTATAGTTTTATGTCTTTTGATATAAAAACCTTTGCATTTACTCTGAGCTTTTATGAACATCTACATGATGGATGAATTAAATATAGGAAAATACTTGATTCTCACTGAAATAATGTAAACTACAGACAATAATATTGTAATAAATGGAGTTGAATCATTAAGGAAAGGTAGAGGAAGAAGAGAAAAAAATTATTTCCAAGGTTAACTGCTCAAATTTTTTTGTTAAGGTTTATGAGCTAAAATCACATGGGTTAGGGTTAGTGAAGGGTATCATTGCTTGGTTTAACTCAGAAAAAAATCAGCAAAAATGTGACAAAAGAAGAATTCATATTCCATTTAGTAATTGGTAAATGTTTTGCCCCCCAAAACAAAATGCTTTAATATAAAAACCTAAAAAGTAACAGGGTTTGAAATAGATATTTTAATCTCTGATGGCAAAGTCCTGGATTTTGTTCATTTGCGCTCCACCCAAACCACATCCTGCCTGTTGAGGAAAGATGCAAAAGCTTCTGCAACTTCTGAGTTCATTAAAACTCGGAAATGTAACAAATGTTGATGTGACTTTGGCTCAGAAACCTAGAGATTATATGTCCCCATGTGTTACCGAAACTGACAATGACAATAATACTTTTTTCTAAGCCGTTAAGAGTCATCAAATGAGAGTTTTTTGAGCGTCTGTCCTGGGGCACAACTTGTTTTCTAGTTCTGCTGACAAGTCTGTTATCTCCGATCCTGCCTGTATTACTACTCTACATGCATGGACCTGTACTGGTCGGTAATGTCAGGTAGGGAACAGAAAGGATTGGCTAAGGAGCGGGAGTGTGTTGTGGAGCACATATTCCCACGACAGCGCTCTTTTTTTGGAAACAGAAAGCCCATGTAAGTATAAGCCCCTGATTATTTTATATTTCAAGATTTTGGACGTACTACTCATCTAGCACTGGCGCTTTTGAAACCGTTGAACATTTCGATGTTTTACTTCCCCCTAGTCTGCTTTTGTTCTTCAGTAATGACTGACTTTCTCTGATTTTTGCTTTGCCAGAAAGACTGTTGCTAAAATAAAACCGGGATGTGTTTTTTTTTCTCCGATGGTTCTCTCTTGTCTACAAGTTTGTGAGCAAGTGTTTCTGATGGGGCTTCTGTGATGTGTGTGTGTGCAGTTTTTATTGGAAGTTTCTCCCTCTGTGTTTCTGAGTTTCTGTGTGCTTCGCAGCATGCCTCCAGCTCTCTTCCTTTCCTCCTTCTCTAAGAAAACATGAAAAAGGTCCAAAGACTTGTGAGAATTCTTTGAGCTGAATGTGCTGCGCGCTATATATGATGCAATCCAAAAAATGAGTGGCTGTGGAAGGATGTGGTCCTTTTTTTATTGTTGTTGCCTTG
>JAPQRQ010000019.1:924537-939768 GCA_037367365.1 Apogon talboti | reverse complement strand
TGGTGTATCTGTGACACGCCTCCGTAACATCAGCTGATAAAGATGTGTCACAGATACACCAGTGACACTTCTGAGGAAGGCGGAAGTAACTGTCGAAACATGTCAAGGTATGTTTTTTAGAGAAAAAACCTATGTCTTAAACAAAAAAGAAGTGCATATATGATTTTGTGGTTTTAGGAAAAAGGTTTATCTGAAAGGTAAACAGTATTTGCCCCCTGCTGCTGGAAATGAGGTTTATGAGAATAGACCGGTCGTGAAGTTTAATGTTATAATATGTTACAATCACCTACCATATCTTCTCTCTTTTGTAAGCCAGCAGTTAAGTATGTATTATAAGTAAGTATTAAGACTAAATTAATGTATTTCCCTGCATTTCAGTATGAGTGAACCTTCTAATAAGATAAAATAAGATAAGATAAGATAAGATAAGATAAGATAAGATAAGACTTTATCCATCCCACCGTGGGGAAATTTCACAGCTAACAGCAGCAACATACAACAAGCAAGTGCACAGAAAAAGACAACAAAATGAGAAGAAAAATTAAATATATAGAGAACAAATAATACATTTACTATTTATATAAATATTTATATAACTTTAGAATTAGAAGTACAATCTGTGGGGAGGAATGACCTGCGTTATCGCTCCTTCTTGTCCTGGGGGTGTATAACTATTCTACCAAATAGCACACTGTAATTTTACCCACTGAAATGGATTGAAAATAGTCCCTCAGACAATTTAAAAGGAATTTTTTTTTCTTTCTTTGTACGTCTCTCATCCAGTAAAGTCGTCTGATTTATTAATATTTGTTTTTTAAATAAGAGCATAAGTTACTAGAAAAAATGTCATCCTCCCCATATATTTTGTTCACATATAACTAGATTACAACTGCAGTTGAATGTTGTTAAAAATATTATGCCATCTGCCTGAAATGTAACATGTGTCTTGAATGTGTCGTAAAGAAGAATAAAGTGTATTTGCTTGTTTCTCTCAGCTTGGCAGGAGGTGTCAGGGGTGGATGGTGGATACACAAACTCCAGGACTTTGATACCAGAGTGCGGCGTTCACATTCCGAGGCATGTAGGTGTTTTTTTGGTTAGAGCTAGGAAAATATGGTGGTGGTTTGGTTTGTGGACAAGTCTGAGGGATGTAAGAAATGTTAAATCCATGGAGTAAGAGAGATGAAACATACTTAAAAGATCATCTGTGCATAGTTTTTAGGGATCCATATTTTTTTCGTCTATATTACAGTATTCAGACTTAGATTATAGATTTAGATTATATAGATTCATATAATCTTTCAGTCTATCATGATTCAATTTACACGCATATTAATACTACGATCATTATCTGATTTCTGGAATTATCCGATTATTCAAGTGATCTTATATAAACAGCAGAATTTAATATGCGTGATCACATACCAACAGTAATCTGATTATGAGAAATCAGATTAACACTAACACATCTGGATTTTCCCCCAATATTCCGATGTCTTCATGCATGTACACCTTCTAATCTGATTTATTTAATTCTTTTACATCTGTGCAAATGTAAAAACAATTCAATTAGAGTAATAGGAAGTTTATCATCATTATATACTGTACTTACACCAAAAGTAACCCAATAATTAACTGAAACATCTAAACCAAGGTTTTTTGTAGTGCATGTAAACGCATCAGATCAGATTATTCCAATTATCTGATTAATCTCCGTTATCAGATTTGGATGGTCATGTAAACGGGCTCAGTGATGGAAGATTTCCACCTGTCATAGTATTTCAAATAAAAATGACCTGTCTCAATGACATGGACTCAGTAGGCTTTCAATTCTCTATTTTTCACCTCCTCGACTCCTCGGCTCCTCGATCCCAGATTGTGACCTAGAAATCGATTGTGTCTCGCTAACTTGAATGATGTCTCAACTCCCTAAAATGTACATGGAGGAGTGAGGAGGCCGGCCTGAGGGGCGATGACATCGGTCAACGCTTAGCGGAAGTGTTTTCAGCGACTGAACCTGTGAAATGTAAAATGAGGCATGACACAAGGGCATGACACTCCAGTTGACACTCCTCCACTCCTCGCCCCCATTCCTTGCCCCTCCCATCAGCCACCGGAGGAGTGGAGTCATGGAACTGATGGGATGTGTAACAGATGTCTGCAATTCAGTTCCAATGTACCGCTGTGTTTTATGATCTGACAGATGGGTGTTCATGTAAATTTAGGATTACCTTCTAATTCAATTCACAACACGTCATAAGGTGGCATGTGTGTTTTTTATTTAACACACACAAGTTTGATCATGAATTTGATCACTTTAAATAACTAATACAACATCAGATTGGCGACAACTGTAATGTTGAAGTCCAGCGCATGCTGTGGTTTGTATAGTTTTAGATGTATATCACTCCTGTCTTACACATCATGGGTCTGATCACTGAAACAACTTCCACAAAACAGTGACCGAGGATAAACCTGTGTATCTTTGGTCCTCAATCCTCCATGTTCATTTAAGAAAACAGAGACATCCTTCAAGCTCCAACCTTCAAGTATAATCAGGCAATAATCTTCTATGCTGTAATAACAATGCAATATTTATTCAATATTTATCAAAAATAAATGCACTATTTTTATATAGACCTGGTTCATAGGTATACTGTACATACGGTTTTACACACAATAGATATACAGACTGTTTAATAGCGCTACATACTGTTATTTATGGTAATACATACTGTTCACACTGTTTATAGATACACATACTGTTTATTCTTTTAATACTATAAATTGCAACTATTCATATTTTAGCAATTTTATTTTCTATTCTACTAAGAGCCCTAGTCTTATGTTACTTTGTTAAACTGTAATATATATATACACACACACATAAATTATCAAGAAAAGATTGTGGTTCATTCGTGGTAGATAAAGTGTAGCTGGGACTCAGTATGTAATCCTTGAATCTGGCCAAAGGTCATGACTGATGTGTATAAATAGGAATAAATAGACAAAATTATTCCAACTTTATGTACAGCAGTGTACTTAAATCTAATCATCCCCTGTTTTACGAGACTTAAACCTCAGTGTGATACCGTGGTTTTTCAGGGCTCCTGTTGTGGCGGCATGGGGAGAGTCACTGGACCAGCTCCTGGAGTGTAAAAGTAAGCTCACTTACAGAGCTCCTCCGTTCACTCTCCTGACAAACGCTGTCTGCTCTATTGTCTGCCTCTCCTTTTCACTCTCTACAACTCTGCCTAGCAAATCATCCTCAATTGCCCTTGGGCTTCTTTAGTGGGATCGAGGACATATTCTTCCCTCAAGTTCATCAAATCCATTTGGAGATATATTTAAGGAGGACGACACTGCCACAGATAAGAGGTCTAATCTGAGCTGCCAGTGTAGATAGGGTGATTCCAGCCAACTCCTATTCATTTATAAAGCCGGTGCTCGCTGATGGCTTCCACCTGACCACATTCCCGGCCTCTATTTGAAAACGACTCAAAGGGCAGATGGGTTCCTCCTCTCCTTTTCTACTCTCATTGCTGCCACTGAAATTAATTCAGCCCATCTGTAATATTTCAACCTGTTGTCTCTGCATCAAGATTAACTGTCGTCCAAAAGATAAATTTTGTCCCGCGTCCCAGTTGCTCCATTTCCTTTTGAAGAAATCCAACGACACCTATGATAAATAGGTACTCTATGGCAAAAAAAAAATAAATGGTCGTGCATGTGGCAGTTGCGATATGATGGCCTTCATATTCCTATACATCTCATGTGATTTCAGGGCGTTCACTCTGTTATGAATGAGGCTAAGTTATGGACCGTGAGTGATTTGTTGAACGCAACAAGCAGCCCCTACACGTATTTTGTTTCCTGTCAATTACTGTCAGAGCCGCGGTTGCAATTTATGCAAAGCTATTTGTATGAGTAACACATCCGTTCAGTTAGCGGTTTGTTTGTGCTCCCAAAAGATGTGCTAAGTGTATCGCACTTAGGCTAGAAAAAAAAAAAACAACATGAAAACACCTTAAACAAGAGTAAGTGATGCACGGAAAAGAATAATGAGAAATATAATGTGCGAATATACGATAGTGAGGTGTATACGCTGGAACACAGGGTTTGGGTTTGGAGTTGAAAGGACCTCCAGGCATTTATAGAAATAACTGTCAGTTTGTCTCTAATGTTTGACTTATTTTATTTCAAGCACTAAATAAATGTAAATTCAATTTGTTAGTCTCTGCCCAGAATGTGTTTGATTAATTAAATTACAGCTACTGATCATTATGTCGAATACACAGGGGTTAAATCCAAATGCACTGCCTCGCCAAAAAAGTCTCTCTCTCTCTCACACACACAAACACACACACACACACACACACACAATATTTCATTGCACCGCTTTTATCTTTCACTACAGGACACATTCATCATGCCATTGTTTATACCATGTAATACTAATGCAAAGTCACAATAAATGTCCTTTATTTCCATCCACAATTGAATTACTTTTACACCAACATCTTATATTGATGATGGGAGAGTGGGACCGCTGTGTAAAGTCTTCTCCAGCACATCCCAAATATTCTTAACGTGGTTTACATCTGGACCCTATGGTGGCCGATCCATGTGTGTAAACGACGTCTTGTGCTTCCTGAACAATTTGAACCCAATGAATCTGCTATTGTTGATTCCTTGTTTTTCCGAGCAAACTAATGATGGTTTAAGAAATGAGAAGCCATTCACTGCATCAGTTTGGGTTAACCAACTTGTTGCAACTGAAACATATTAATCACAAGGTAACTTTCCAACGGTAAAATCTTACCTATTGGGACTCTTTGACCAGACTGTGTATATTGTTTTCTGCTCAAAACAAATGAGTTCCATGTGACATTCCCTGCTTTTATTTCGGTCCAACAAGTGCAAGTCTCCAGAATCCAGAAACTTGAAGAAAACATTTACTTAGTTATAAGTCATATGCATTCTAATAGAGAAAAGTGATTTAGATCATGGCTCAAAAGAATATTATCTGTTTGCCAGATCACCCAACCCTAACTCTAAATTCTTAATAATATTTGATTTTATTTAGAATGTACTAATGGAATTAATGTTTTATTTTCAAGGTATCAGTCTTTCTTTAAATGCATCTCTGTACATTGTTATATTCTCAGTGTTGGTGTGGCCTGTAGTGTAGTAGCCACAAATATTAAATATCAAATGGGTCTGTGGAATATCATGTGATCATGAACCAAAACAAAACGTCATCTGTAAATCATTACTTTTTATTTGCCAATTATTGATTATTTATATTGATGATTAACATGACAATAAATTAGTTTTGTTAGTTTGTTTGCAAAGTCTTCAGCAACATTTCATCATACTGTATCAAGGAAAAAATATATCAGAGGTGAGCGGCAACATTATTTCTTCATTTTATGCTGTAATGATTATAGCAGTGGCGTTGCGTAAAAGCTCTGTCTGCCTGCAGTTGTGGTGACTGCAGTGGTTTACTCAGCATTGGACATGCAGCTGCTACACATCTGATTTTCTTAAAGCAATAGTAATCACACAACTATGAGTTCTTTTGTAGTCTAAGCCTATAAGCTCTTTACCCTGCACCACTGTTTGGCAAAACAAACTGACAGCATGCCACTCACGATAACAATAGCATGAAGGCAGTGTGTGTGCCAACACAACCATTTTCCCCATATAATCATGAGAACACAAATGAGCTTTAGGTTATATTTCATATTGTTTGGCTTGTGTTCTGTGGCTGTGAGAAGCGCTGCAGTTGCTGTAATTGCTGTATATTTGCTTCCAGGCTCTGTAATTAAGCAAAAACAACAACGGCAACAACAAGAGCCTCGACAATCTCTGATTGTTTTCAGTTTCAATTAACCCTTTATACCTTAAGCCTAAATTTTTTTTTCTCATTTTGACTATAACAAGGTAAGAAAATACGCTGTGAGTGAGTCCTTTGGCCCATTTTTTCAGAGCACTTAGAACTTTCAAAATCTAGCAGTCATTTACAATTACTGCATGTTATAATACAGATAAAGCGGCTTCTTCTCCAGCTTCTAGTACAGGCATGAGTGAAATTACCATAATGACCCAATAAAGCCTATGAAGCGCAAAGTCTCAGGTTTTGGAAACCGCTGGAATTTTTCCAATTACACAAACAGTTAAAGAGCTACAGCCATCCAAAATACATATGCACAGGGTGTGTCAGCGATGACACGTTAGGTTTCAAAGAGTTGACTTATGTCCTTAAACCTGATTTTAAACAGTGTCTTCCTGTTCCGTAGAAGGTCAGCTGGTGTTTGAGAACTTCTTGAGGACAGAGTACAGTGAAGAAAACCTCCTATTTTGGCTGGCATGTGAGGACTATAAGAAAATCACCACCGAGACTGAAATGACGGTTGCCGCCTCAAGGATCTACAAAGAGTTTGTCCAAGTCGATGCGCCTCGACAGGTACGCCTTTGTAAAGTCAGAACTGAAACTAGTCCGACCTGTGTTCAGCCTGAATTGCCAACTTGCTTCCAGTATTTTCACTGTTGCTCCTCTACATTTCACTCACTTTTATTCTGAACATATTGTTATTTATCAGCCATCTCCCCCCATGTGTGTCTCACTGCAGCACAACTTGTTTTTCCTGTTACTGCTCACTCTCCAAACATCATAATGTACAAAATTTACCCAAACAGCATGAGTGAAATAAAAGTTTCTGTTTTCTGAACACAGATAAACATTGACTGTGGAACCAGAGAAGAAATCAGTGAAAATATCTCACAGCCGGGGCCAAATTGCTTCAACAGGGCACAGAGATTGATATATGGTCTGATGGAAAACGACTGTTATCCGCGATTTCTGAAATCAGAGATCTACCAAACTCTCCTGGAACAGGCTGAATAGCAATGAATGCAATGTTATGAAAGCTTGTCCGACTCCTCTGAATGATTGATTCTGCACTTCAGACTGTTCTGCTTAGAAAGTGACTTTTAACCGAACAGAAAGCTCGTCTGTGTGTAGAAGCTAAAATGAAAGTTGATAGAGAACTGTCGGTGTGAGGGCTGACAAGATCCAAAAGTCAAACATGTTGTAAATAATGCATTTTTGAACTTTTATTCAGAATTGCTTTATGAGAAAAAAAACAAAAAAACAAAAACAAAAACAAGTAAATCGGAAAAAGGCTGTTGACAAGTTCTGAAGTTTGATTTTTTGGTAGTCGTGTAGGATGTGTTCATGGTAAGTGTTGAAATAAAGTAGAAAATGCAGGCAAATGTCAATGTTTGTTTGTTTCCTTTGTAAATAGTATTGGTTGATTTATATTATATCCACCAAGGTGGAAATAAGCTGCTGTTTGTTTACCTGTCAGTTGGATAACGTAAAACTATTGCACTGATTCTCATGAAACTTGGTGGGAGGGGAGGGCATTCTCATGACAGCAATTCAATCCCTGTGTCTGCCCCTTTTTTATAGATCTGCTCCAAAATCAAAAATGTCATCTTTAACATCTTTCAAACTCTTCCACCAAATTTCATGACAAACAATGCAGTATTTTTTTGTGTATATAGATGACAGCCACACCAACAAAATAACAGCTAATTTGTTAATGATTTCACCTTTCACCTAATTATATGTAACATATTTGAGCGTGGGTATGAAAACCTCAACTGAGTTCTTATCTTGTTGAGTTTCCAACTGTATAATGCCACCTGTATAATTATATTTTTTCCCGGATGTAAATTAAAATGTAAACTTTAAAAAGCCTCACGCTCCCTTCTCTGTAATAACTTATTTTTCCCAGTAAATATTTTAACAGATTGAAACTCTCTTGTGTTGTTTTTTGTTCGACTAGTCCCGTATCTACTTCTCCTGATTATTATCATTAAGGGATACTAGTTCAGGAGCATAAAATTTGCTATTTGTGTTATTTTTAGACCCAAAAAAGTTCACGGTCGCAGCTAAACATTTCAGAAACCAGTGTCCTCATTGCATCTGCAGATTGTTCACAGGTATTGTAATTGAACACCTGAATAACGCTGCATCTGAGCCTGTTTACAGATTTCAGCTGCTCTTGAAGCCCCATCATGGGGGAAATGTTGCAAAACAAAGTACCTGAGCCAAACGTTAGCCCCATGATCTGTGAGAAGGTAATCATCTTCGCACAGAGGAGAGGTAATTTCTATAGTTCTCCCTGAAGAGAAAATGTTGACGCCGCTGTGTACCTTCCTACCTGTCCTTCAGGCTAATTGAAACCATTAAGTAGAAAGCACTCAGACTACATGGCTCCGCAGATGCCCTACAGGTCTCTCAAGCTGATACTGATTTTAGAGGATATTTAAGTTTTTAGTGTTCTTAAAATAGACATGATTATAGATGATAATGTTGATTCAAACCAGTCATGACAAATTCTGTTGTTTTTTTTTTTTCATTATTGCTTATCCGGACTGTGCCTCCATCTAGCAGCTGTCCTCCATGTTTTTCCTGCGTTTACCTCAACTAAACATCTGCTCCCATTTCCATCATTAACTCTCCTAAGTATCCCTGATTTTTTTGCTTCTGCTGTTCACTTTTTCCAGGCCTCTTTCACAGTCAGACTCTGTTCAGACTGTAGACAAATCAGATTTGTTCCTCAGAGACTGTCTGCGCGATTATTCGCAAGTGATCAAACTGGATTTGTGTGTGTGGAGATCAGCACTCTATCTACACTGTATGGGTCGTTGTGATAATGATGGAGGTGTCAGTAGATGCTTTAGTGATGCAGGGATTCTCTTTTTCAGCTCCACAGACTTTGTTTTTTTACAGTGTATTGTGGTGTGTAGTGTATTTTAGTAGTGTAGTAACCACACAACATATTTAATTGTGGTAAGTGCTAATTGCTAACACAATGCTAGGTGTAATATGATGGGTTAATGAAAAGACTGAATTTGCCTACAGGGATACACTGGCCTAACATTTAACCTTTACTTATTTTTTATAGTCATGATCAGTTTATGTCAGACTGGACCCTTTCTGTGTTGCGTTACATAGAGTTAATTCTCCTTTTTGTGCCCAGTGACCAGAGTTGATGAAGACCTGAAGTTGGTCTGTGAGTGCCTTCAATTGTACATCACTGGTCCTACTGTGTGCATTAACAATGAACTAATGCTAAAGGCTAATGCCAATGTTATATCCTTTGTGTGTATTAGGATGGGTAATTTCCCTATGGGGACATTTACCTATTATTGTATTAGTATATTTCACTACTTTTGTGAAGCCAAGACTTTGGTAAAACTATTTTAACTACCGAAACACTTTGTCCATATGAGCGAGGGAGTGTTTTGAAAGTTTTCACACATCTGATTTCAAACTTTCAGCATTTGGCCTGAATTATCTCTTTCTACAGGGCTCTAGGAAAAACTGTACATACACAAAGCTGAGAATGTCCTGAACATTTTGATATGAAACACTTGGGTATTATGTTATTTACAAGTATCTTAAAAAAATGAATTTAAGAAAGCATTTAGAAATTAAAAAAAAAAAAAATAAATAACTTTGAGCTCTTAGGCTTAACCTTTAACTTTTTATGGGATTGCGATAGAAGGTGGCTTTGTGGTAGAGCTGTTAACTACATTCAGTTCAGTTCAACTCAGTTTTATTTATACAGCCACAATTGTAATACATGGCTATCTCAAATTATTTCATAAATTCAGATCAAGGCCTTTAACAACTAAACCAAGAGGAAACCCAATAAATCCTCCAGGTTTGAGGCGACATTGGAGAAGAAAAACTTCTTTAAGAGAAGGAATAACCTCAAACATCACCAGTCTCCAGGTAGTCAGCCATCTGCCTCAACAGGCTGTGGTTAGTGGACAGAGGAGGGAAAAAAGAACAGCGTAGAGGAAGAACAAACAACACATGCTCAGCCTACTGTTATTGTACAGATGCATCTCAAAGTGATGTTTCTTGCACCTGATTTACAGACTTTTGTTCGTGCACAGCATCAGACGACCACACATACACAACACAGCAGCTCAGTTGGTCCAACATCACCTTAAATTATAACACTAGTTATGGACAGGTGACTATGGTGTTTAGTAGAAGAACAGGAAAAGTAGCTGTCCCATGTTATATGTTATGTTGACTGTGACTTCGGATTATAGAACAGGGATGTCAAATGTCAATGTATGGCTAGTGGACCAAAACTGGCCCGCCAAAGGGTCCAGTCTGGTCTGTGGGATGACTTACACTGAGATATCAACAGATAAAGGTGTCAAAATAATTTTAGTTCAGGGGCCACATACAGCCCAATACAATCAATGCAATTTTAACAATATTATTCTTGTTACTTAATGTTTTGTGCCTTTGTAGATCCATTGCACTATGTAAGGTGTAATGCTCATGTGGACATGATAAGATGAGAAAAATTACTGTTAAATTGCACTTATTTTTCTTAAGAAATTTCAGGTTGTTCATGGTTGTTCCTGTTATTCATATTTTTTAAAGGATAGCTTGTAGATGTAAACATTTTCATGATGTAATTGTACTTTTTTTAGTCAAAAAAACATAGAAAAAAGTTGTAGTTGTGATTATTTATAGGTTATTGTATTATTATTTTACTGGTCTGGCCCATTCAAGGTCATGTTGTGTTGTATGTGGCCCCTGAACTAAAATGAGTTGCACACCCCTGTGATAGAATCTAGATCATAGACAATGATGATCCCAGTGACAGTCAGAACA
This sequence comes from Apogon talboti, assembly GCA_037367365.1. Classification (NCBI taxonomy): domain Eukaryota; kingdom Metazoa; phylum Chordata; class Actinopteri; order Kurtiformes; family Apogonidae; genus Apogon; species Apogon talboti. The sequence goes on along the minus strand of JAPQRQ010000019.1, from coordinate 929,048 downwards.
TTTCCATCTCCCCCTGGTGGCCGGCTGCAGTATCTGCCATACATCCATAGATACAGTATATCATTCAATGAGTTAACAGTCAATTACCTTTTTTTATTATTTATTTCTTTTGTATTCTATGTATTACGTTTTTAACTATTGTTGTACAGTGTCCTTGGGTGACTGTAAATAAAATAAATAAAATATATTATTATTATTATTATTATTATTATTAATAATAAACCGAAAGGTACAAATATACTTCCATCAAAATTATCCCAAATGTGTTTCAGACTTTTAAGTAGACATTTTCAAGCTGAATCATCTGTCTCAATAGTAATTAAGAAAAGTACTCTGATGTTGTAAAAATGGGTCATTGACAGCTGCAAAGACCAATCACAGTCAGATGGAGAAGACGTTTCCATATGTCTGGCTCATAAAAGCAACATTCCAACTCCTGTGACCACTGGATTTTTTTTTTTTTTTTTCACACAGCTGAAGGAGAATACATCCACCTGTATCCCCTTTTTTAGACTACTGTGACCTCATCTCAATATTCCACTGTTTTAGTACTGAGGTGCTGACTGTTCATATATTATCCGGTTACCTGTGATCCCTGATGTTTATGGATCAATGCCAAAGCTCTGTTTCAGTGACAGTGTAATTAATTTCATGACATTCTACTAATTTTTGGATAATTTTGTTTTTGTTTGGATTGTTGACCTGAGGAACTGATCAACGGCACATCAATAAAATAATCTACAAACCTGAGACTGGACAACTGGGTTAATTACTATTATACCAAGTATGCCAAATGTCTCTAATTGCATTATAGTTATTGTACGTGTTATATTCTACGGTGGCCGACAAGGGCGAACACTCTGCAACAGCCCAATGCGTCTCAGAGAAAAACAAATACAGAAACGATGCAAATACACACACCCAAACACAAGGAGGGACAAAAATAGGAACATGGTGGACATGAACAAACACGCTGCAAGGAAAAAAAAAACAAATGCATAATCATCAAATGTGCTCCAAATAGAGAAACGATGCAAACCTAGAAAACATCTGCAAATGAAAAACGCCGCATAACCAATCAGTACAACGGAAGTGCTCCAACCTGCAGACAGTCAGCGTTGTGCAGGGATATATTTATAGACAACAGCCTGGTGTCAAATAGAATCAAATAAAAGTTACATCACCGTGTTACGCCGTAATTTCAAGTAATCCCGGCTGTAGTTTGAAACTCTGTCAGTCAGCTGTTCTCCGGCTCTCTCTCTCTCTCCATCTTGTGTGTCTTTCCATTGAGCTGTTCCGCTGAGAGCGCCCCCTGCAGGTTTGGAACACTTCCGTTGCACTGACCGCTTATGCAGCCTTTATCGTTTGCAGATGTTTTCTTGGTTTGCATCGTTTATCTATTTGCAGCACATTTAATGATTATGCATTTGTTTTTGTTTCTTGCAGCGCGTTTGTTCATTTGCACCATGTTCCTCTTTTTGCACTTTGTTTAGACTTGTGTTTGAGTTTGCGAATTTGTATCGTTTCTGTACTTGCAGCTGTTTTCTCTAACTCAGACTCATTAGGTCTTTGCAGTGCATTTGGCCCTTGTCGGCCACCGTAATATTCAAGTGAACAGTCTCACAGAAACAACACAAATGTTATTTTTATTTGATATGTAATTTGCATGTGTACATTACAACTTACAGATATCATAGTGTAATATATATAAAACATTTAGTAACAGACAGGATATTGGTAAAATTGCACTTACTCCTCTTAAGACATTTCAGGTTGTTCATATTTGTTCAGATTATTCAAATTTTTTATGAAAGGATAGTTTCTAAATGTAAAAATGTTCATGTCGTTTGAGTTTTTTATACAAAAACAAAGAGAAATATTTGGAGTTGTCATTATTTATAGGTTATTATGATGGTATTTTACTGATCTGATCCACTTTAGATCAAATTGGTCTGTATGTGGAACCTGAACTAAAATGAGTTCAACATCCTTGACTGTTAATATCTCAGTGTAATCTTTGTATTTCACAAATTCATCCCACGGGGCGGAAGGGATCCTTTGGCGGGCCGGTTTTGGCCCCTGGGCCGTATGTTTGACACCTGTGAATTAGAGCATCCAGACAAAACAAATGTACAGAAATCCATTTGGAAAACGTGTGCAAAAATTGCATATGTGTTATTTTTGTAATCATCTGGATACAATCTCCATAAACTAAAGAACAGATATGAGCTGCTAGTCAGAACGTGGCCTCAGCCTCACCGTTTGTAAAAGCACAGGTGTTACCCATGGCATTAGCGACGGCTCTGTTCTATTTATGTGACCCACTAAGCCTCGTCTGGGAGCCAGCGCACACACAGGAAAGCAGATGGAATTCGGCTGTCATTACTTTCATTGCACTTTCCTACGATGACATGTCTCTGTGCTCGTCTTATTCCCTTTGGATTTCTTGGCTTATGCTGACTGGCTTTCTGTAAACAAACCTCGACTTATTACTTTGCTTTTATTCAATCTGTCTTAGAGTTTTAGCCTTTTGCACTCGACTGATCCCCGGTCAGCGAGTGAACGCGACCGTTAAATACCATGGAAACTGTACAAACGAGCACATGACCGTGGATGTTTACAGAAAATGAAAAGCAACTATAAAAAGACTCACCTGAGAAAATAAAAGATGAAGAATGAACCTGTGAGTCCGTCCAATTTGATTCAGTATTAAAAACACAAAGAAGTATCATTGGTATATCATGAAAGATTGAATGCTTAGCTGATGGAACGTGCTTTGAGGATCCAAGAGGCTGCAGGATTCCAAAGAAAACACACTAAGGTGCACTTTATTGATTCAACTCTGTCTCTCACTTAGTCGAACCTTGCCATAAAAAGTGCGAGGATTTAACATTATTTACAAAAAAAAAAAAAAAAAAAGAGGATAAGACCTCGGGGTCTGCTTTCAAGTGGTCTAAAAATAAGACTGGCCTGAAATCATCCTCACAATCCTGCTTCATAAATGATTTACATCTAAGAAAAATATTTGATTATGGCCTTCTTAATGTTTTCTTTAAAAAAGTGAAGTCTTTTTAATGTATAAATAACTGCAGGTCGGTTATTTGCATTATTTTGTCTTTGTGTTGGTAGTCGTACAGTGCAGTCATGTCTGAACAAGAGGTGGTTGATGATGATGATGATGAAGATGTCACATTCACTGACCTCAGCATCACTGGGTTTAGTTCAAGGTGCAAACAGTTTAATTAAATAAACAAACTGCAATAAATAATAATCTTCATGTAATGACTCAGTATTTATTCCACACTGCCTCATTTTTTATCTCCCTGTTTTACAGCATGTGGAAAACTTTAGCCTGTTTTTTCATTAGACTGTTTTTTATATATAATATATATATTTTTTTACGTTTTTTAAAGGATAAAAATACAGTTACATACTTACAAAACAAGACGATTTCATCAACTCACAATGACAGGACCAAAGACAACAGACAGACACACTGACAGAAAAACAAACAAAAAAAAGAAAAAAGATAAAAAAAAGAGAAACATATGAAATGTAGAGTTTTTTTATTAGACTTTTTAGCAAAAAATGGGAAAGGCTCAAGTTTCCTGTTCGTCCAGGTTTATTTTCATGACAGTCACCATCTCATCAATGTTTCCTTTTCTACACATTCCAGTCTAAAAAACTAAGTCTCAGCAATAAATAAAATATCTGGCTTCATGCCTATGTGGTATAATTGCCACAGATCCTTTTTTTTTTTTTTTTTTTAGCGTGTTTGAAATGAATATACTGATACACACTTTCTTTGCATTGAAGTCGTAACATTGTCAATGTGTTCATGGCAATAAAAGTGAACATTCTGTACAAACACCCACTGGCAGTATACTACGTCTCACTGAGAGATAAGTGCAGTTTGTGAGGTGGAATCCATTAATGTATTTTTCAGGTACTAGAAACCTGGAGGTGGCGTTTCTCTGTTATATTTCCTCTTTGTGTTGGTGTATTGGTTTTGGGGTACATGTTTCTCACCGGCGTGCATAGAGCCTTTCTCGGATCTGACATGCTGTGTTAGTGCATCGGCACAATGCAGTCACTTTGTGTAAGCAGTTCTGCAGAAAACCATCTCCCACCAGTCTGATTGGAGGTCCTGGATTATCTGATTGTATTTCCAGCCGTGGTGGAACTCAGCATGGGCTTAATACCCAGGAGAGGAAGGGGAAATGGGTTGGCATAGATGGGGGGGGGGGGGGAGAGGAGGTGGAGGAAGAGATGGTGGAGGAGGAGGAGGAGGAGATGGAGGAGATGGAGGAGGAGGAAGTGGAGGAAGAAGAGATGGAGGAGGAGGAGGTCGAGGAGGAGGAGGAAGAGATGGAGGAGGAGGAGATCTGTAGCATTGTGTTGTGAGTCCTCCATGTGTTGGTTGTGTTGTGGGTCGTGTGTGTGTGTGTGTGTGTGTATGTGTGTGTGTGTGTGTGTGTGTGTGTGTGTGTGTGTGTGTGTGTGTGTGTGTG
>JAPQRQ010000019.1:790653-804656 GCA_037367365.1 Apogon talboti | reverse complement strand
CAAAGAACCGGTTTGCTTTTCCATAGGCCAGGACCCAAGTCAGAGCCACGTCATTACGTCAGCGTAAAACGTGATCACGTGACCGTGGGTCTGGCGTGGGAGACGCTCGCGTTGCTCTTGTCTTTACAAACCTACATTGCAATCCAGCAGTATTGTTACCCAAGTTTGTGAGGCATAGGAAAACACGGACACTGTGACAGAAAGCACTGGGTCTCCTCCTCAGTCCACTGCTGCTTGTTTTTGGAGTGTAAAACTCTTTCTCTAAAAACGTAACTAAACTAAAAACCCGCTGGTTGGAGTTTTAAAAATGGTGGTTCATAGCTTTTGCTGTTCCTGTTCGGGTCCGTAACGCCCACACACCGATGATGTGGTGGGGTCACGTCATTGGTTCTTAGCCTTGGCCCTGGTTTACCCCAGCTCGAAGATGATGCTTGTCTGGAACCTGTTTGGAACCACTTTGGAACCGATGTGGTTGGTTCTTGGGCGGTGGAAACACAAAGAACTGGTGCTGAGTCAGGCACTGGCTCCGAACCAGCCCTGGAACCGGTTTGGTGGAAAACTGTTCTTTGTTACACTTTAATTATATGGCTCATTTCTTCATTTAAGTAACTTTATAAAACTGTCACTTTTGGAGTTTATTCTGTTTGTCCCACAGAATTCTTATATTGTTTATTACTGTGTTTCATGGTCATTGTTTAACCTGTGTTTTATTAATGGTGTTATACTCTAAAATACTGTGCAATCTTTTTTTTTTTCTATTTTATTTTTAAATATTTTAGTTTTGATGTTTTTAAGAACAAAGGCACAGTTACAGACTGATGAGACAAAGTCAAATCATGGACTCACAATGTCCGGGCACAAGAAAGTGGGAAAAAATACATTAATAGATAAAGATAAAAACAAACAGACAAACAACAGCAAAGAAAAAAGAAGAGAAAAACATAAATCTTTGTTTGGGGAATGTCCTAACATAAATCCATGTGTTTTTCTGTTTCTTATCAGTTGTCTTTCATCACTCTTAACCTCCTAGGACCCACTGTCCATGTATGAGGACAAGAAATTCACAGCTTTATAAAAAAAAAGAAAGAAACTGTCCACCACAAATGACATTCCATAAAAATTTTTAAGAATGCATCTGAAAAAACTGTTGCATCATGATGTTTCCAATATAAGCAATCATTTAATTAAAAAAAAAGCCAAAACTCCAAAACCTGTGGGGCTCCCGGGTCTGAGGTTAAATGGATCCTGTGTTCATCTTTATGGTAATCTGCATACCGTTTTGGATGAGTGACTGAATCCAGCCAGTGTCTGCAGACAGGAAGCGCCCACTGTTCTGTGTCTGGTTAATTTGCGGCTCTGGCCTGGCTCTCCGTCCGATTGTTAACAGTCCAAGTTGGAGCTAAAAACAGAAGCCGGTTCTCAAGGAATGTCTCGGTCTCCAGAAACAGCTTTATATTCAATCTCTTCCTCTCCCTGTCAGATCTCTCCAAGCATCTCTTTTCTTACTGTTTTGCTTGTGTTAGCAAGAAACTGCAGCTCCTTTTGCCACCTTGGTGCCTGTCTCTGCACAGCCAAGACTTTTAAGAACTTCATGCCATGCTTTTGTTTTGTTCTCCTGGGGTCACACTGGGCTGTAGCTACAGTATATTTCTAGTGAATCCAGTATTGGGCTTCATTGAGAGAAAATACTCAAACAAAATATCCGTTCCATGCCCCCCCCCCCCGCCACTGTATCCTAAACTCTCCTCGTCTTGGTCACTTTCCTTACCTTGTTCAGCTGCACTCCTCCTCAACAACCTGTCATTTTGTAACTGTTGTTTGCGTTTGATTGCAGTGAAGAGAACACATTGACTGAAAATGAAACAGAGGTGGGGCGGTGTTGTTGCTCTGCCTCTCCTTTAGTCCTTCCCTACCAGCGCGGGTTGTTTAACCGGATTTTCATTATAATAGTTTTATGTTAGTGCTTCATCAAAACATGAAAGTGTCTTCAGTTTAATCCGATAGGCAACAAAGTATATAAATAATGTGAATGTAATTGAAATAAAGTCATTTTCATGCTGCTTTCAAAGAATTAAGGAAAAAACATATTAAGTGACACAGTAAATTAACCACGAAACGCTGATTTATTCTAAAACAAACATGTCGTGCATTCCTGGTATCCTGCTGTAATCAGGTTTAATGACCATAACTATATTTTGTTGTATTTATATCAAACTGTATTCACATAATACTCTATATTTTACTTTTTGGGACAAATCTTGCACGTTTGCATTTGCTATGACACAATGATGGTTCTTTTATATGAGCGTGAATCTGTTCGTGGATGGCTGTAAGTCACCGTCTGTTTAAGTTACATGATGTTTATGACAACGAAAAGTTGAATGATGCACTTTTTTGTCGCTTTTCTGCAAAAAACTTAATGTGGAGTTGACTCTTAAACTGTACATTTTCTATAGTAAAGATGTATTTGCCCTAATTTTGAAAGATCTGTGGATTTTACTAGAACCAAAACACAACATTTATATAAATGGAAAATGCGGTTTTCAAAGCATTACGGTACAAATGACATTTTAAATATTAAATTGCAGACGGTTTTCATCTAAAGTACTCACCCCATATATATAAAAAAACTGTCCATACGCGAGGAAATCAAATGGTAGGGGGGCGACTGACCTTTTAAAAATATTGTTTGGTGTATATCTGGCTCAACTAGGGTAAGTCCGCTGGGAGGTTGAGTTGCGTTCTCTCTAAGTCTTGCAGAGCAGATGAGTGACACCGGATGACCAGCTGTGCTGTTTAACCCTCATCACTGGAGGCCAGTCAGATCTGGGCCAGGCCTGTCATATGCAGGATGGCCAGTTTTGATCCATAAATGGTTCATATGAGGAAATAAAAGAGGCCATTGTTTTGTTGAATTTTCAGTCTGTTCTGCTTCAAACACATCGAAACCACCTGCACTGTATTTGAATGGTGGTAGCTTTTGTAAATATTTCTGCAAACTGACCCTTCAGAACCACTCACAGTGGAAAGTCTCCACCGTTTACATGTGTCCTGGACAAAAGCTTTGAGAAAAAAGGATTCAGCTGCCTCTTAAAGCTCGACTCAAAAATACAAGAGACCTCTGGGAAATAAAGCTTTGGCAGCTATGAGCTAATGTAGCTGTAGTAAATATTATATGACAGTGATTTTTCTCCAGCGCTCTCCGCTCCTACTCACTGTCGAACAGCCAACTTTTTTACACCATATTTAATTCTGGCAGTATTTCTGTTTTACTTTGTTAATAAAGCGTATTCTCTTTGACTCTTTTTCAGAGGGTTCGCATGTACATCAACACAGCAATAAATTATGAAATGGTTTGGATATTAGACCCTATTAAATTTTCATTGACAAGGAGGGAACACCCAGACGGCCTTAATAATGTTATTTTTAATTTTGAATTTTATTTTATTTTTTTTTTACAACGTCTATCTGAGCAGAAATCTCCGAGCATGCAGAGGCTTCAAGTGCCAAATAGCTCAGCTCGGCTGGATGATGAAGTGGATAAAAACCCTGTTAATTGAACTGGATCAATGGAAACTCCCTGGCCCCTCTCTCTCTCTCTCTCTCTCTCTCTCGGCAGGTCCAAGGAGGGGTTTCCTAAACTTGATTCTGTGTAGACCAGTCCAGAATGGACATTTGATGGGAACGTATGGACTGTCTCTATTATTGATGCAGTCAGCCGTAGGAAATAAAATGATTAAGAACGCTTAGATTATTTTTTTTTTGCTGTGCTGGGAACATCTGCCTGAAGGGCCCCTGGGTGTCACCGCAACATTTTAGGGGGCGGGGGAGCCACTTGGGGGTCCAAAGTTTGCCTGGTGGAAAGGAGAAGCATTGACGGAAAGGGCAGGGTGAATTGATTGATGGGTAGATGGATGCTATTGAAGGCAGCCAGGAAAAAGGGTGGATGGCTGGATGTAGCCTAATGGAGGGAAAAGGAGGGCGGGGAAGGCTAAATGAATAATGAGGATGTGGAGGACTTAGGAGACGTGCAGTGCTGCCTACCTCCTCCTCCTCATGCTGCTGCTGATGCTGCGGTGGGCTGACGGAGTGTGTGGACCCCGGTGCCTTCACCCGCCATCACCAGCCTCCAGTGAAAACACCCCGGTCTGCAGCCTGGTGATGATGCTCCTGCTCTTCCAGGCAGATCCCTCTCGTCTAATCTCTCTGACACACTGGATGCGTTACGTCCCACATCGTCTTCATCCCCACAGGCTGAACAAACCTGCAGGTTTTTTGGTTCTCCTCCTCCTCCTCCTCCTCTCCTCCCTCTCCTCCTCCTTGTGTCCGTTATACACCTCTCTCTCTCTCTCCTTTCTCTTTCACTACTTAAATTTTTTTCTCCCTCCGATCTTTGTAAGTTTATCTCTGTAAGATGGTTTAGTGAAGCAATGAAATAAAAAAAATAAAATAATAATAAAAAAAAAAACAGAGCAGGGTCCACACACGTTTATCCGGAGCCCGATCCGCTGGAAGGACCGGAGACCAGCGGCGACAGAGCAGCAGTAGTCCGCCTGGTCCTTCACGATGCTCCGCACACTGATGCACGGTAAAAGCGCAGAAAAAGCGACTGTGCAAAACACACGTGAAATCTTAATATCCGTTTTTTTTCTCTTCTATGGGTGCAATCTCTGCAAAAACATCTTCCCCCAAGTCCTGAAAGAAAAACAAAAACAACAGGCTAACTCATCAATCTTCACCTTGGTTTGGTTCTATCAGTCCCTTCTTCTGTTTTTCTTGTCTTTCTTTTCCCTTTTTTTTTTTTTTTTGGTGTCTTCCGAGTCTTCGCTCCGCTCCGCCCTGGACCGGCTCTAGTCGTGACCCGCAGCCGGCCGAGGCAGCTGCTGGCCCGGGCACGTTGACTGTCAGACACCGCTACACTGACGGAACTCTCCAACGTCACCGCATTCTTAGCGGAGCTTCTCACGTGACCCAGTTAGACGCTGATGCTGCATTCATGGAGTGTGGGTGAAAAGGGTTTCTTCAACACTCACGCTTCATATACGCCCCACCTCAATGCCTGATCAAATCCACGATCAACAATACTAGTTAAACTTTAGTGTATTTATTAATCATAGGCCTATTCCATTAGTGTTTCAGGGCAAATGTTATCCACCCTAAAGTAGAGTGTTTGGACTAGAAATGCCATTTATTTAGTTGTTATTACAGAAGGATTTAATGCACATTCTGAAATATCACAATGATAACTGACAACTTACAAACAATGACAACTCCAAATATTTCGCTCTGTTCTGGGGCAAAAACCACAAACAATCTTAAATTTCTTAAGAAAAATAAGAACTTTTTTTAAAAAACAAAGAATGCCTCAGCTGATCATTTCCATACAGTATGTGCATTGCAATTTACAGATTGCAGTTATACAGGTATACTAAAGCACAAAACATTTAGAAACAGGCATAATATTGTTAAAATTGCACTTACTTCTCTTATAATATTTCAGGTTGGTCATATCTGTTCAGGTTAGTCACATTTTTTTGTGAAAAGATAGTTCATAAATGTAAAAATTTTCATGTAATTTTACTTTGTTACACTGAAACAAGAGAAACACTTGGCGTTGTCATTACTTATAACTTATTCTGTTATTATTTTACTGGTCCGATTCACTTGAGATCAGATCGGTCTGTATGTTGCCCCTGAACTTAAATTATTTTGACATCCTTGACTGTGAATATCTTCAGTATAATTTTTGCATTTGGAGTAAAAGGTCCACCATGTGGGTGTATTTTGAAGAGTTTAAGGAAATAAAGGTTAAAAACCTGCCAGTCAGAACTAACTAACCAGTTGTGTTCAACTAAGTGCTCACATCTTAGGCATCCACATGTTTTCGTCCAAATATTTGAGCTATCATAAAAACAGTGCCTCAACTGAAAACCCCTGGAATGTAATCAACAGGAAGATGGATGGCCACAAAGCCATCACACAAAACCGAGCTGCTTGCATTCTAGTGCCAGGATTTGCATAAAGCAGCCAAGAGCGATGTGAAAGGCTGGTGGAGAGCATGCCAAGACACATGAAAGCTGTGACTGAAAATCAGGGTTATTCCACCAAATGATTTATGAAGTCTTTCTCCAATTAAACTGTTTTCTTAACATCACTGAAGAACGGCAAAAACTTTGTATTAATATGTCAGTTGTCATTTTCTGCAAAGAAAAACTCTATATAACCATATTTGTTGTGAATTTGTCGAAGGCAGTTTTTGTAATAAACAAATATTCTATTCATTGTATTTAAGCGGTGCAGCACTGATAGCACTGTCGTACAGCGAGGAGGTCCTGGGTTCGATTCCAGCCTTGGCCGGTATGGGGCTTCCTGTGTGGACTTTAACATGTTCTCCCCATGTCTGTGTGGATTATCCATGGTTACTCCTGCTTCCTACACACACCGTAGTGGATTAATTGGTTAGTCTAAATTCCCTGTAGCTGTGAATGTGATAATGAATGGTTCTTCATCTCTACATGTCAGCCCATGGGAGGAAATAATGGCATGTCCAGGGTGTAGTCCATCTTTGCCTGTTGGTAGCTGAGAAAAGTTCCAGCATTCCCATGAGCCCTCTCAAGGATGATTGAGAAAATGAATGAATGAATGAATGAAAATATTTAAAGAATCAAAAGGGAATACTCTGTATTGTGGAGCCATGTTTTGCATTAATATAATTTCCTATTTATTTTTAATTTTTTTTTTGTTTTTAATATAAAGAATAATCTCAGAATGCAAAAAAAGAAAAGAAAAAAAAATTGTTAACAAGGTATTCATTTTCCCCACCATTCTCACATTCTCCTGAACGCAGCATCACCTCCTCCCCTTCCCCTCATGGTAATCCAGCCACCCTGCTCCCCCTCTGTTGACTAAAAAAAAAAAAAAAAGGGATTTAAATCTGAAAAAGCATGGTGGCCAGTGGTAGTCTGGGAACAGCTGGATTTGAGTCCATTGTGTTCATTGTGTAACACTGCTTGGAATGCTTTAAGCTGGACAATATGATGCTGTTTCCTTTTAAATAATAAATAATAACTGATTATCTCGAGTCCTGTTTTCTACTGTAGTAATGGATAACCACACGTTTCACAGCTACATTGAACATGCTTTCACCTTTACATCTTCATTAAAACAAGCTCTCATTAACTCTATTGGGCCTCCACTTGCCTCATTAACGACTTAAACACAATGTAAAGGCGCCATCAACACTCAGTCATGTTTAGACTCATTGCACCTCCAGAGACCAGGGCGTTTCTCCATAAGCAGCGAAAGCAGCTTGTCTCTCTTCCACTCTTGGTAGAAGTGGAGCAGATGGAATTATGGCTCATGCAAAAGCAGCTCACCATTACAGTGACTGTAAGCCGGTGGGAGAGCGGCCCCATGTAGCACTGTAAATATTGTAATGTAGCACCACAGCACAGGAGCACAGGTGACTGAATAATTAATAGGAGCTGTGTCTTTGACAGAAATACTTTGGAGGCCATTAGCTTTGCTACCTGGCTGGCGAGAGCATATTTGTCAAACGAAAGTAATGCCTTGGTGGTGATTGATTTCCCGTGGCTGCCAGGTTAGAAGCAACGCGCCTCTGTACATTAATATCATGTGGCATCTGTTAGATAGGTGACTTCCTCAACTTGTCTGGCCCGGCTGCCTCTGCAGAGCTCGGCGTATCAAAATTTAAATTGTCATCATTAATTGCTGGTGCTGAGGGAGTATCTTGGAACACCTCATCTGCCTCTTCTACTGTAATATGGAGCTACCCGGTCTCTCACACACACACACACACACACACACACACACACACACACACACACACACACACACACACACACACACACACACACGCATGAAGGCTGGTCAAATTCACTGATTTGCATTGGTGCCCCAGCATAAAAGACCAGGATGAGGAGTTGAAACAAGCACGATCGGAATACAGCCTGAGATGAAATCATGAAACCTTGTTTAATTTTACTATTTAGAGCTTTATATAGTTACATAAATTTCTTTTTCTGTTGTATTGATGATTTCTTTCCTGCTACTTTTCATTATACTTGAATGGAGCAACTGTAACACCCAATAATTTAACCCTGGGATTAATAAAGTCTTCTGATTCTGATTCTCAAAGACCCAAAAGCATCTACTGATCTAAAATGTTTAAGAACTTGTGAATGACTAATCCTATCAATACACTGAAAGAATTCAAGTAAAATGCAGTTGCACAGGTGTTCACTGGCATCAGATGTGTTATTTAGATGTTCAGAGACTCTGTGGTGAACGTGGAAACACCGTCATCTTCTCAAAGACTGATTCACCAACAAAACCCATGTCATGTATGGCACATGGCAGTGGTGGTAGACACTTCTTTTTATATTCAGTTAATGATATGTTTTACTGAAAAATTCACTTTTCCCTTTAAATTTCCTGTGAACTTATGAACATCTAGTCATTGTAGACACTTGTTTTTATGTTCAGTTAATGAAATACTTGATAAATAGTAAACATTAAAAAAAATAAATAAATGAAACTAATAAGTCAATTATCGCTCTACTTCCTATTAACCGTTTAAATCCTAAACAGTTGCTGGTGTCCAAAAGCATCCACTGACCTAAAATGTTTAGTGACTTTTGAGCCACTAATCATATCTATACATTTAAATACTACAAGTTTTTATATTTATTTTGCTGAAAATGTCACCTTTTCTTCAGTTTTCTCTATTTTGGGATGGAAACCTTGCATATACTCTCAGTGTAACATACTTAATAAATTATATAAAAGAAAATATTTGATTTTCACAGAAGAAAAATGCAAAATGCAGAGGATATAATTATAATAAATGGTGGTAAATCACTTAGGAAATGTTTAATATAGAGAAAAAAAATAATTTGGACATTACTATAAGAATATTTCTCAGGTTATAGCCCATTCTTTCACATATTCCACTCCTCTACCTTTATTTATAGAAGCATGAGCGCTAAGGTGTGGCCAATAATTTTAGATTTGGACAGATTCCTTCTCTCTAAACTGCTCCTCAAGTGCACGGTCTCCTCCCAGCCGCTGTCAGCGGTCAGTTCTTGTCAAATGCCAAGTCTCACATGAGTAAAAAACAAAGCTTTATTCTGCTAAGGAAGCTGAGGCGTGTTATAAAAGTGTAACTGGAGACAGAAAACAGGAAAGAAGCACCGCTTTAAGGCAAGGTCCATGCAGGCATGATTTTATTTTATCTTTAGAGACTTTTTTTTTTTGCACTACAAATGTGTTTTGAAGGCGGCTGCTTGTGAAGGGGCCAAGAGTTTTTTTTAGAAATCATGAAGAAAGAGCATATAGATGAGATGACTACTGAGTGGCACTACTACAAAAACACATATGTGAGGCAAGAACGCCACGTGTTTGGTTAATAATGGATGATTTGGTGTTTGATCACAGGGTCAGTGTGTTATACATAGAGGTACTAAGTGGTGATTGCCACCCCTAGCCTCACCCTCCCCTATGGCGGTCACTAAAAACATGACTGGATGGAGCCTGTGTTTGGTTTATATGATCTGGATTTATTTTATTATGGGGATAAAAAAAATTAAAAAAATATCCACAAAAGTATAATCCATATTAACACTGGATTCCACTTTTCATAAAACATAAAAAAAGAATTAAAAAGCCTATGATGCTCTTTCCTCCTCCTCTAAGAAAATGAAAACACAGTCATTCTTATTTTCAGATGCTTATAAATAATCATAAAACATAATTATGAATATTTTATACAGTTTCTATAATTATATCCTGTTACATCTTATACACTGATCCTTTATGAAGAACCAAACAAATGAAATCAAACTGCTTACCAAACTGAACTGCATCACATCATGTCCTTGTGCATCATTTGGTTCTGTGTTGAATCACACTGCATCACAGTACAATATCGGTTTACTTAATAAATTCCCTTCACTTGCTGACATCTCTCCTGAGTTCGCGTGTTTTTGTCAAGGCTCCCCGAGCCGGTCTTGACATCACGAATTGTCAAAAATCGTTCAAGCTCCACAGAAACCGTTTCCTTTGTTGTCTCACGCACCAACATTAAATATCGTCTTTTAAACACTATTAGTTTTGAGCAGGCAAACCTTAAGGACAGCTAAATGATAATGAGCGATTTATGCCATGTTTCATGGACAACCAGGATGTAATTTACTCAGGTTAACGCTCACTCGGCTCTCACGTTTGTCTCCTGTTAACACTGTGTCTTTGCTATCTTCTAAAACAGTGGGAAAATCTTTTGTTGGGATGTACTTGTAACCGATCTGCCAGATGAGACAGACAGTATACGAGCAGTCAGACGGATTAGCTTTGCATTATAGTCATGTTTTTGGATGCGATGACGAATCACAAAGGTATGGTATGAATGTTTGAAAACGCAGTAGGTTATGTCGACAGTATGTTGTATCTTATGGTTGTACTAGTGCGTTGACCCGTGGGGAACTATGGGTTCTAGATACGATTCTATAGCCACTTTTACACAGACATCCCGTTAAAACGGTCAGATGGTGATCCCGCCTTTCCCCCCCCATTGACTGATTTCCACAGCCAAGCCACAGGAGTAACAGAGGTGAGACAGGCTGGACGTCTACACAGCAGACCTGTGTCCTGGTATCAAAGGGACGCAGCGCAGCATATAGTGGGACGTATAACTTGCGTGTCGGAAATACCCCGAGCATAGCAGTGTTGGCTCTTTCATCTTCTTAGCTAACCTCATCTTTCACCGTTGCACAAATGCTAGCATGGATAGCGTCCTCCGCCCAAAGTGACAACAGCCCGGCCACCCTGCAGAGGAACCTCATATTCAAGATATATGAAGTCATTACAAAGTAAACTAAACCTGACCGTCATCTCAGGAGGATGAGCGCCTCTGCTGACTGTTTATATTCCCGCTCTGGGATGACGCTCTTTCAACGAACGACGCGATTGGCCAAAACAATTCAATGAGGTAACAACATGAATTCTGATTGGATCTTACCCCGACACACTTTTGTAATCCGCTTGTAAAAAAAAAAAATCATATTATTCTTCTTTTCGGAGCAAACAGTTGCCTGGGAAACAACCAGTAAGGATTTTCAATTTATTTTAGCTTTTTGTTTTTAGAAACTCAGCTTCACAGCGAAGAGATATCGATCAACTCGTGAATGGAACGAGATAGATGGACTTAGCCTACAGCCTAATAGGACTGTATCACTTTGTATGGCGTTGGCCGTTGCTTCATGTTTATTTTTAATGTCCTGCATCACAGGCAGGGTATTGAGACGTATATTGCATCAACCCCAGTGATTGGGATGCACATCCTTGACACAGACACATAAGCAGATGTTGTGTACAGTGGAGGCTTACTGTATATAATAGGCATGGCTGCACATATGCACAAAAATGCAAATTAAGTCTTATCAAGGCTTGATAATACTTCAGTGAGAATTCAGTAAATACATTTAATGCGATTTTCTTTCATCCCATTTTTTGAGGTGTATAGTCAATAAATGTATGTGGGTTGCGGAAGATGACTGCAGCTGAAATACACCAGTCAGTGATGTTTTAATTTGTTTTGTTATACAGCTCTCAAAGTGGGGAAATAAACAAAATACAGTGATGGTTTATTTTCTATGCAGAGAAATAAGTTTGAATACAAATGCTCCAACATTTGCATAGAGCTCTCATATTTGAATAATTTGTCATTTCTATGCTTTCAGTCATGGTTAGCTCACCATATTGGCAAGTGTTTAGATAAATACCAAATGACATAGAAAACAATGCGGTTATATAGCTATTCACATGTAAGTTTATCCGTTTTTTCTGACTTTTAATTCCACTTTCCTCAGTGAATTTTCTACTTGTGTTCCAGACACTGCTAAAGGAAGGATGCTGCGCCTTTTAAGAAATGCAGTCTCAGATGAAATGTGAGATGTTATTGCTTCTCTTAAAGAGTGCAGTTGCAATATCCTGTGGCAGAGCCTCAAGTGAGACAGGGATGTCTCTCAGAATATCTTTGCCTTCATTCACTCGCAGGCCCCTGCTCAATAAACAAAAGACGAGAGGTCAGCTCGGTCAAAGCAAAGATCTTTTGGGGCTAACAACACTAATTAACTTGCATTAAAATGCATTGGAAACTAATCGTGGGATAAAATTAGACTGTTTTTGGTGCCACTTTTATTATTCGAATCACAACAGGACACTGATTGATGTACGTGATATGGGAAAAAAAAAATCCTGATTGCAACTCCCTTAACACCTGTAATCTATGTGTGGGACTAATTTGCATAAATTGCACATATGACATATAGAGTATAAATATGAAAAATCCCCCCCCCCCCCAATGCAGTGAAAGATGCATTGAACCATATTAATGGCACAGTGAAAATACGCCTGTCAGATCTGTATGGAAATATATTTTCCTTGGCAGATCCAATCAGGATATGCATACAATTCAATCATTCGTTCGGCCATTTGGATAGTAACATACCTGTCAAAATGCATCTTCTGGATTCTCCCAGATTGGTTTTAAGCATTGTTTAGTTTACCCTCAATATATAGAGACAAAAAGTGTCCATGCATGGATAAGCATATGAATTTAAGCCTGTATTCATTTTAATTCTATATGTAAATCAGCATTATCTATGGGTGTCTGGAGAGGACATAAAATAGCTGCTGAAAACAGCCAGAGCTGTCCAGTCATCAGTGCCTGATATAGATGTGGTCAGACAGTCTGCAATCCATCCACAAGGTACAAATGAGCATTGTAAACATGAGGAGCTGAAGGTGAAAATAGGAGTCACAAGGACATTTACGAGAAAAGTAACAAAATACTGTGATGTCAAGTCATAATAATACAAATGTTTTACAATGAAATACTAGAAACAACAGTGGGACCGGACACAAAGATATCGTAATAATTCACATAAAAGCAGCGTGTTACAAACATAGTATCAAACACAACATACAGCCAAAGCATTAATGTTTATAATATAAGGAGGTTGGAAACACATATTTGAACCAAACTGACATGTGCAGCTATTATCATTGTAATTAATAATAAAATATTAAATAATCACAAATAATGATATATATTCCCAGATATAATACAGCGATTACACTTACAAAAACCCACAGAATGAAAATACAAATCATTTGTTACTCGGTATATTACACCTTTATATTGCATAATTCTATTTACTCAAACATAATTAGTGCATTTTTCCTATATTAAAGGCAGAAAAAACTCCACTTATTAATTACACACCAAGTGTAAATAAACACTGCATAACTGTCCCCTTTATATTCTGACACTATTACAGCATTGGTTATGTTTAGGCACAACAATACAACAGGGTTAAGGGTCAGATAAAGGTCAAGGCAAAGGGCCAGAAAAAAGAAAGAAAGGAAGAAAAGAAAGGAAAAAAAACATTTGGTTTGAAACGGGACTTTATAAACCAGGTTTTTCTGCCATATTTTTTCTCCAGTTCCTTCCTTGTAAGAATTGCTTTCATATGGATGTCTCCTTTATGATGTGACTCTCTCTTTATTCCTACACCTTTTCATTTGACCTTAATTGGCTGAGAGGCTGCTCACCTGGTGTCATGTCACCTCTCAAGTCATCCTCGAGGTAAAGTCGATGTGGAAATAGGAAAAAGGTTTTTTGTCGGGGTTGATCTCATGTATGGTTGCATATAGACTATTGATTGCACGTATGTTACATATGGGCTAGTTTAGAGTAATAAATAAATATGTCATTTGCAAAATAAGTGCACCACATGAGAAAGGCTGCCTTCGATATGTGCTAACTGCTCCTTTAAATCACTATGTTATGGATACCTGCACTGTGCATTAACTGAAATGACTGTGCCATGGATACCTGCACCTACATTTACATTGTGCGTTAATTTACTATAGTGGTCAAATCATTATGTGGACCTGTATTTGAGGTTATATACATACATATA
>JAPQRQ010000019.1:770866-781103 GCA_037367365.1 Apogon talboti | reverse complement strand
TAGGATTAGTGGATCAACAGGTATTAAACAGTTTAGATCAGTAGATGCTTTTGGTCGGTGGTGGATGTTTGGGTCTTTAAGGGTTAAAACACTGAAGTATTCATGTATATTTATGTAGAAACATTAGTATGAAGCAGCTTTTTGGTTCAGAAACTTTGAGATCATACGTACCTGGGATCTGCAGAAGTCTGTGTACAACATTTGACCCTGGGGAATGAGTTGTTAAACAGAACAAGTAGACTTGAGTTTAAGCGCAGCTACTTTATTAACCACATCATCTCTACTCCACGTCAAATTTGTTTTAGCAGCCCAAACACGTGGGACTGTTCTGTGGACTTGAAGCCAGTGGTTGGGAATAGATGGTTTGATGTACTGCGTCACATGCCAGCAGGTCTCTTAATAAACCACGTGTGTCAGCGGTGTTCAGTCCTCTCCCGCTGCTCCAGTCAGGCGTATGCAGATACACTGACTTTGGGGTGATGGCTAGTTATAGGGCCCAACATGCTGTGAACATCTGCAGGCTTCTCTAAGGAGCAATTTAAGCCCCAACGTGCCCTGCTGCGTCTCTCCTACCATTGGACTGGAACATGGCAGCAGCTAAACACAATGGGACAGTGAAGGGCCTAATTATTGCCTCTATCATTTGCATAATTACAATGTTTTTCTGAAGCAGGGACAGTATATAAATTGTAAATTGTAGTGGACCTGCTGTCTCTCCTTAGTGGAAGTCATATTTAAATGGAGAGAGCCCGTTCTGCTAGCCAGGCAGACCAGGCAGCCAGCTAGCTAGGGCTCAGGCAAGAGGTCCCAATCAGCCAGCCTCACACACGGCTCATTCAATAGGATTTAAAAAGCCAACTGTGTGGAGAAATGAGAGTTTTGCCCCCAAATCATATGGAATTACAGTGCTGGTTGCATATGGGGGGAGCCAGTGGCAGGCACAAAAGCCCACAGGAAGCAGCTATTTCTGTGTGTTTTATTAAACCAACCAAGCAATTTAATTCTTTTGTTCGGGGGAGTTCTACTTCATTGATTAACAAAAGCGGGGATATAATTTTTTCAGCCCCTTTTGAAAAGCCTGAAATGTCAAGCCTTTTAAAGGAGATTATTCTGCCTGTGTGCGATGAATAGAGCCCAGAGTAACCTTTTGTCTACAATTAAATATTCCAGCATAAATATAAAAGAAAATCAGAGATGGGGAAGATTGAGTCAGGAGAGATTGGAGAGGTAGATCCTCTGCCTGATAGTGGCAACAGCCTGGCTCTAATTAGATATGCCAGGCGAGCTGTGAGCAGTCACTCTCCACAGCACGCCGAGAGAGGAGGCAGCCTGAGAGAGGAGGACAGAGGAAACCTATCTGCTCATCTGTCTGTCCAGCGCCTTCCTCTGGGCATCCAGCAGGTATTTCAGGAGACTTTGTGTTGTTTTGTTTTCTGCCGTTATTTGTTTTCCTGACATCTTTTCCGCGCCGGTGAGGGAGAGTCTAAAAGGCAATGCCTTCTGGGAACTGCATAAACAGAGAGGGCTGAATAAAGAAGAAAGTTGTGAGATTGTTTATGATTCCGGGGAGTGATTAGGAATGACAATGAGACACTGGAGGGACGGACATGCTTCTCCACTTAGGTGGTAAAGTGAGAAGGTGCCTGGAGATTATAGAGGAGGGGTGATGGGAAGTTGAGCTGCTTTTAACTGTGCTTTTCTGAGTTGCACTTGGACTTTGCATTTCCATGAAGCAGCTGAGATGTGTTTTTCCTGTGACAGAAAATGAGCAATGACTTCAGATGTTAGTCCTTATAGAAAGTGTGTCTGATGGTAAAGTGTTAACAGTAGTTAATCAGAAGTTGTTGAGACTTATTTTGTATTGCAGTCAGCTGTTCTCAACTCTCTGGGATGTTTATGAGATGTTTTATTAGCTGTTATGTGCAGTTCATAAAAGTCATGGGTGGTTCTGTGTCACTGTATTCGACCAATCATTTCCTGTGGTGACTTGATGAAGTTTTTGTGCCAGTAGGTGAGGGGCTCCGTTGGACACGATGCATTCATCTGGTCCATATGCAGGTCGTTTGTTGCATTTGCATAATAACACCTGTGACTTGTTCTGAACCAGGTTGTTTCCTCTCCTCTGTTCTTTAGTTTGATGGTTTTTCTTAAAGGTACAGATGCTGAGTGGTTCAGATTCATATGTTAGCTGTCAGAGTTCTTATGTAATGGAAATAGTCTTATCTTTTTCTTGATGCATGGAAATGTTCACTTTCCTTTCTGTGGATTTTATATTTACTTATAGTAGTATTTGTGTTGGCTGGAAGTGCTGTGTTATTTGTAAAACAAACATAAAAAAGGTATAAAATGCAATTTTGAAGAAATAATAAGAACATTTAACAGAAATTGTTAGAACATTGTATATTATAATACGATTCAGGGCACTGAAGGAGCAAAATAAACAATGTTTTGATTCTGTGTTGGAGAGAAAAAAAGTAATTTTGGCTTTTGTTGTTGTAAATTTTCAGCAGCTTAATGAGAATGAGCAGAGCTTTATTTCTTTTTTTTTTAAAGTTTTGTTTTAATTCATTTTTTTCCAGAGCCGCCTTAAAAGTTCTGACTAAACTGACATCTTAAAGCCACTCATGTCTGATGTTTGTTATTGTCTGTACCATCTAATGGACACTTCATACTCATGTTTAACTCATGATAACCCTAAGAACAGAAGATCAGAGTATCTTTTAGAAATTTTACAAGTATTTTCTTTGTCAAAGGAGTTCACACATGCAGTATTGTATTGTATATGTTTTAATGGCTGTAATGGTTGCATCAGATTCCATATTAAAAACTGTGAGGAGTGGAAACAGACTGAACACTGGGAGCAACAGGCTCTCAAACAAACTGTTTCAAGGAGAACTCTGACTCTTCTTTTAGTCTAGAATCTTTAAATTTTTCCATAGTTTGAGTGTGAACCACAACTACTGTCAGATTATTTGACTATAGTATCGGTTGCTGTGAGAAATGATAACATGACAACAATATCATAGCATGAATTTAATGTGTTTAATCTGTATTTTTTATTTAAATCCATATTTCTGTTCCAGATGTTACTGGTAGCTTTTCTCCAGTGAAAAAGAGTTATCAGCTCTCTCTATAGAGATTTGGTCATTTACCATAAGGTTTTATTTTTAAGGAGACGTTTACCCTCAAGTACATAGAGTGTAACATTGATATCATGTTTCAATTGAAACTAAATATTTTATGAAAAAGATTAAAATATTAAAATCAAATGTGTGTATACAGTAATACCTTGATGACAGAAAAAAGTTTAAATCTCGGCAAAAATGTTAATTTTTCTTCTTTTGTTGTGAATAAGAAAATACTTCTGCAGTTGGGAAGAAGAAAAACACAAAAACTGTTTTTTTTTTTTTTTTTTTTGCAGTACTTTCATACTGTTCCAACACATTTTCAGACTTTATATTTCTCCCTGTTGTAGTTTGTTTTCCAGGTTTGTAACCTTGTACACAGTGGCCTGAAAATGGATCCACATTTGCATGGAAAAAGTTGTGAAACATTTGACACTTAAGATTTGCTGATGTACATTTGCATTCTTATTACTTCTGTGCATTTATTAGGTGCAAATATTTATTTATTAGTGGCTAAACTTTAAAGCCCTGTCATTAAAATGTTATCCAGCTACTCAGTTAATAATGTGAGAAACTAAAGCCACAACACCAGCTAGTGATGGTGGAGATGATGAAAGGTGATCTGGTCTTATACTGATGTAATAATGTGTCTGTGACCCTCAGCCCACTCAAGTCATGTTGTCAGCAGGTGTCTGAATGTGATCTATTGGAGTTTAGACGTGTCTGTGGTGAGTGTTCTGAATGTGTGATTTATTTTAAATATTCATAAAAATTCAACCGTTAGCTTAATAGGAAACATTTCAAAACGTGCTGATAGAGTTGACCTTGTTCTTTCCATAGACATCTGAGCATGCTCAGTGCACCCCCCACCAACTGTGGAATGGGGAGCAAAACACAGAGCAATGAGTGAGACTGAATTCCTATAAAAATAGACAGTTTGGAGTTTGTTTTTTTGGGGTTTTTTTACACAATTTTCCTTGTTGTTTTTTATTTTACTGTTGTTTGCAATGATTTAGACAAAAAGGAGCTCCAAAACAAAAACTACTGGGCCAAAATGCAAATCCTTGTTGTTGTTCAGTGTGTTCCAGTTCACAGTTGATGTTCAACATCCTAAATCTCTTATTGATGTACATTCTGAGTGCCTTATTTAGTCCAAACCTGTCAAACTTCAGTTCCTTTCTTTGTCTTTTTCTGTTCTTCCACCCTGTTTTGACCCTAAAACACACAGTAAAGCAAAACCACTGAAGAAAAGGAACACAAGCACATACTAACAGCAGCTTTTATGACACTGGAACAGACCACAATTCACAGCAGGACGTTTACCTGGAATAATGGCTCAGGGGTTAAAGGGTAAAACAGCATGAGATTTTGTGCCAGGTGTTTTGATCCCCATACGTTGTAGATCACAGTAAGTGGTTCCATTGTAATTATTTCTTCTTTGATTCTATAAGCGCTAAAACAAATATAGCCGATGAGTGACAAATTAAAGGGAAAACCAACATAATGTCTTCGATGTTGGGCTGCCACGCACTGCCAGAACAGCTTAGGTGCTTCTCAGCTGTGATTCTCCAAGTCTGTGAACTCCAGTGCCATTCATATTACATTTTGGTGTCTTTATGATGGTCTGACTGACATGCCTCCTTATGGTATCTAACTGGGGTTGAGACCATGTGAATGTAAAGGTCCTATTATATGAGTCATATCCTTTCTTATACTCAAGCCATTCATGATCCCTCATGCCCCATGGATGGACGCAATATCATCCTGGAAGAGATTCCCCTCATCAGGTTTTTCATTTAATTTTCCTCTTTTTATGCTGATTCCAGGCTTTTTTTTTTCCTTCTTCTTCTATGTCTGATAAGGGCCAGTGGCTCAGTGTATCTAATATCAGCCAGTCGTGAATATTTTAATGTGGTTCATTTACATTAAATTTTATTGTCTGTAATATTTTCATGCAACATTCATTATTAATGTGTGTATTCTTTCTTCATACATTGATTTTACATTAAAGATGAAAAATTAATGTCAACAGTTAATTGCAGAATGTAAATATGAGCCAAATATATGAAGTCATCAGTCCAATGCAGTCTCACAATAAATGAAAAAATAAAAGATGTTCAGTCATATTTAGTAAATGCGTCTCACATTTAAGTATTGGAATGGTCAAAACAAACATACACCACCTCACCAAGAGGCATGCCTGTTATTTCGTGCTTCCTCGCTCTCAGTCAGGCTGCCAAATGAGACCTTCTTAAGTGAAAGTGACTCTTAGGATTGCAAGGAAATTTAGTGTGACCTTAGTCTGTAATTTTCATTTAGGGGCACATTTGTACTTTCTGTGCGGCCAAAGACTTTTCTTTGAAAGTGATTATATGGTCAGAACCACTAACGGTGATTGCAGATGTATATTAAAGGCATTGCGTTTTGCAGAAATCCCCTCGATGTATAATTTCGTCAAACAGCGCTTGAAAATGCCTAATGTGCACTTGCAGCACCGCTCTCACATTGGTCTCCACTTCTTCTTCTTGGCTGTGACGTCTTCTGGATTTCTTTTTTTTTCTTTTTTGAGATTTCTCATCATGAGATTGATGCTTACAGCTGTAACACTTAGCTCTTATCAAGCCCCGGCGTTGCTTTTGAGAGCAGAACACAATGCTTTCCGGTTTGTTTTGTTTGGTCTCTGTGTCTAACTCTGAAGGAGCATGCAGTTTGGCATGCACGTGCATTGGCTCCTCTCAGGGAAGCAGACACGTATAAATCCTTTTTACACGCAATCCTGCCAAACTACCCTGTAGGCAGGCTTTGCATATAAAATGTACAATTAGTTATCCCTGTTTGGTTTGAATGCAACATTTCTGAAACATCACGCCTTGGGGCAGCGCATGGGAGAATCGGCAGCGGCGGCCCATACATTGTACCTCCTTGTTGTTTACGTCTCCGTCTCAAGGTTCCCTTTCTTTCTCCTCATCTTTTCCTCTCTTTGTTGTTCATCCTGAGATGAACTTGGAATTGTGAGTAGTCACCTGGAGGGGGGGGTGAGTTCTGTCTGCAGTCGCGTCTTTATGGAGGCCTCATTCGCTGCAGTATGTGTTTTGGCAGGAGCGTAAACATGCGGCCCCAGCTTCCTGGTCAGGGTTGAGGGAGTAGATGGGATAAACTGAGGTACTGTCTAATCAGCAGGGCCAGTGGCGCGCTGTAAAGCCAGCTGTTGGCCGGTAGCAGGTGGGGGCAGAAATCTGCTTGTATTACCTGCTTCTAGCGCTGACCCCTAGCGAGCCCCCCTTACTGTGCCTAATCTACAAAGACATTAATACAGACAGAGCTGGCTCACAACAAGGCTGTTAGGGGGGGATTTTTTAATCTTGCTAAGTGTTCTCCTGGCAAATGGAGAGTGCTTTTTTTTTTTTCCCTGTGAACTCCCCATGAAGGATTAAAATCTAGTTTAACATGCTAAATGGTTATGTTAAAGGAATGCATTTTTAGCTCCGCGTTTTTTTTTTTTTTTTTTTTTTTTATGAGTTTCCATTTTCTACATCCTCCTACAAGGCTTTTGGAATGGTTTAAAAGCAGACGGAGCTGCATTAAAAATTCCTAAGAGAATCGTACTTGATATCATGTTTTTTTTGTGTGTGTGTGCCAATAGCCAATCTTTTATAGAGGCCAAAATGGGTAACACAAGGTCAGGTACAGCCACCTACACCAGTTCTGACAAACAGATTTAAAAACAGTATTATTTAATGTGATGCATTTGCTCAGCAGATGAATTCAGGGAAATTGTGTTAATGTTCCCAGGCTCTCTGAAAGCATTATCTTTTGTGAGTAGACGCTGAGTAACACAGCGCTTTGAGAGTAAGGCCTCAGTTCCTTGTAGACATAAAAAAATACTGAATTTATTGAATATCTGGCATAAAGAGACTGCCTCATATTAGCCTCAATGGCCCTGACTAAAGACTATTTTACCATTTTATCATCTATTTACACCATGGAAATGCCTGTCGCTGCCAATAGGTAGAAAGTTTGATTTTATTTTTCGTTCTCAGTTCAGCGGTGAAACCTATAACGCCATTGTTTCGTGCTTCATTTGTACCACTCACACACACACACACACACACACACACACACACACACACAGCGAAGGCAGCAAAAAGTAACCACTCATGCTTAACTGGATCGACTCCATGGTTTCTGCTCACATTTCCTCAAGGATACTTAGTGTATTCATTGTGCTCTTATCCACACGGAAAACACATCAGAAAGGAAATGAAGCCGACTCCGACGAAAAAAAAAAAACTAGAGGTATTTTCACCATACCTTATCAACCGTCAACAATGGACGGAGGAAACGAACGAATCCTAAAATGTTTCACCTTCAGCTCAGATTCCAGTGTGTGTGTGTGTGTGTGTGTGTGTGTGTGACTGAGCAGCATATATTAAACATTATTGAATCTTTCCAAAGACCTGGACTGTGGGGTTTAGAAATTTGATACAGCTGATGAAAGCCGCACAGAAAATTGGGAGGGAAGTGCTTCAAATGTTTTAAGTCTCTGGGCTGAAATGAATCTGGTTTTATCAGGTCACCCAAGCATTTCCGTGGCGATCAGAGAAGCAGCCTTGAACTTCAATCAAAGCATCAGCCATCACAGACCCCTCGCCCAGAGAAGAACTTTCAAATATCTTTCCGCATAAAGCCGACATTTATTGCTATAATAACCGCTTTGACTAAATTGAGCATGCATTTTAACATAAAGCAAAGATAATATACTCTTTTTTTAATACGTATAGTACAGGGCTGAATATAAAAGAGAGTGAGGAAGTTTGAGAAATACTGTGGGCCTGGAATTGGTTGAGGTTGAAAGGAAAACCGGTCCACAAGCGAGCACATACGTTGGTTTAATAAATCAGTCGAGATGAAAGCTGAGCACATATTTTCAGAGACATACATATTTTAATTGGAGTTCTGAGAAGTGGCTTTCATCTCCTCTTTTCCCTATTCATATGCTTTTATTAGGGTGGCGTTAAAATAAATATATAAAAGAAATATAGATATATATATAGTATATATATCCCTCTAGGTATGATGTTTTTATGCAATTTTATGATGAATCCGTAATAATATGTCAGAAAATATCCTTTTTTGTCACCTTATTCACCGGATAGCTGCCGATCTTGGCCTGTGTATTCAGCAGAAACGGAAGAAATAAACGGACCTGGTCGTGGAGCGTTGCTGTGGATGTAACCATGAGGATGTAGTTTGTGTGCATGTATAGGAAAATAGAGTACTATTAAGCTTCGGTGCAATTTCTGTCAAAAACTGTTCTCCGCACACATCATTTAGCCTCCATTATTGTCTCCTTAAGATGCCTTTCAACGTTACTGCCATTTCTCCATTCATTCAAATGGTGGAGCTGATAAAGGTGCGGTGGAGCAGCAGTAATGGCAGGAAATGATTTTCATCAACGTAAGTGTGGGCTGTGTCTGAAAGAGCTGGGAGAAAAACACCGAAGCAGCTTGTGAAGTGAGAACCCAGTACTGTCACAGTTGAAAATAAATGAAATTGGTCATGCTAAAATCCACTTTCAACACTAATCTTTGTGTTGCTGTAAAATCTGCACTAATTCCACCAAGCAGCATTAGTTTGCAATTAACTCTAGCATGCTCATGTACGAGGGGTTTTCTGTGAAAAAAAAACAAAACAAAAAAAAAAACTGAACAGTCTCAACTCAAATATTAAAAGCTTCAGCAGCCGTATGACAAGTTTAATTTCCCTTTAAAATCCTTCATTGGTAATACATCTTTTTCAGCTGCATATGGAAGATTTCTATTTGTACCCAAAAGATGAAGAAATGTCATGTATTTTTTTTTCTTTTATATTCACATATTCACAATATATACTTCACTGTTTGTTTAGCATTGGTGGCTTTTGTAATATTATAGTATACAATACATGATTACTAGTTACCCAGGACAGATTGGTTATTGGTTATATTATAGTATACAGATTACTAGTTACCCAGGACAGACTGGTTATTGGTTATATTATAGTATACATGATTACTAGTTACCCTGGGCAGATTGGTTATTGGTTATATTATAGTATACATGATTACTAGTTACCCAGGACAGACTGGTTATTGGTTATATTATAGTATACAGATTACTAGTTACCCAGGACAGACTGGTTATTGGTTATATTATAGTATACAGATTACTAGTTACCCTGGACAGATTGGTTATTTTTGTCAGAGTATGCAGATTGTTACATTTGATATCTTTATTACTCTTCTCGTGGGTGATACAGCTGAAAAGTCCACAAAAAAATATACATTTAAGTCCTCACAATCAAACAGTCATTACTATTTACCATCAAATTCTTCTTTAAACAAAGTAATGTCAGTGCACTTTTCTGATTTTATAAGAAAAAACAGATTGAATATCCGGCACTGAAAGGCTTTAGACAGGCATGGCATTTGATTTGGCAGCCAAGAGGAGGTGCACACTCAAACAAACACTACAAACAAGACCAATAATGCTCAAAATTCGAGCACACGCTGCCAAATGAGCAAAACGTGTCTAGACATCGAGGCAAATCCTCCTAAGCCATCCGAGTCTTGATGGTGTTGAACTCAAATTTAACCCAGTGGCTTTGCTGACCTGTACTGAATGGAAATCTGCCAAAAGACGGCTTTCCACGGTGAAAAGATGCAAAACACAATGACTTATATTCTACATTTAAGCCTTTTTACTGTGAAGAATGTAATCAGATTTAACATCTTTGAAATCACCAATGTTTTCATTAGTAACCATAATTTAGTTGTAACATTATAATTAGTCTTATTTTATAATTTAATTATGTAACAGTGTTACTATGCAAAGCCTGGCAAGGAAGAAGTCCCACCTGGATTTAACTAAGCCAATAATTAAGAGGCTACCACTGGATAATTAATATAGTGGTTCATATGATCTTTTATACTTCTAATTTATTATGTATAGTGTTTGCTCTTGTGCTACTCTTCTTTTTTACTCATGTTTGCTGTGGTACTCTATCTATCTATCTATCTATCTATCTATCTATCTATCTATCTATCTATCTATCTATCTATCTATCTATCTATC
>JAPQRQ010000019.1:694259-707495 GCA_037367365.1 Apogon talboti | reverse complement strand
CATATCTGATGACCATGAAAAGATGAATAACTGTATTTTACACCATTTATTGACATGTATTGATAGGATTAGTGGATTAAAAGGTATTAAACAGTTTAGATCAGTATATGGTTTAGGTCACTGGTGGATGTTTGACGGGTTATAGTTCTATTTTAGTCCCCCATTCTGCTTGTTTCTCTCTCTAAACATATAGCAACCAGTGAAGCCAGATGACAAAAATCACTTAATTCAGCTGGTTTCATTGTACCTGTTAAAAAGTACTGAAGTAGTAAATATACATATAAGTATATTATCAATATTGAGTGTCTCATTAACCTACAAAGACCTGAACAGTCTCCAATGACATTAATCATCCACCAATGTAAAATGATTAATAACTGATTAATCACAAGTCCTATCAATACATTTAAATAATTCAGGTAAAATGCAGTTTCTCAACTTTTCAGTGTTATTAGAGGTTGGATGGTTGGTTCAGAGGCTTCGTAGTCAACATGGAAACACTGTCACCTTCTACAGAATTGACTCACCAGTAAAACCAATGTAGTCTGACAAATGACAGTGGTTAATATATATCATATACAGCTGGTTGTGATATGTTTTGTTGAAAACGTCACTTTTTCTTCAGTTTTCTTTCTTAACCTTTGAATTTACTCTGAGGTTTTATGTATCTACATCATCAGTTAGATAAATATAAGAAGATACCTGATTTTAACTGAATCATGGAAAGGTTAAATGTAAAGAAAATTAAATTGGAAGTCACCACAAAAATAATAGTTGAGCATCCAAAAACCCCAATAGTGAAAATAGTCCAAACACAGGTCATTCTCATTGAAAAATTACTTAATAATATGCTGAGACATATAGCATCTTATCTGTATCTATATTTAGAAACTTATAGACTGAATGAAGCGTGGAGCACCGTTTAACATGGGTCATGAAACAGACCATTGTTTTCTAATTCCATCACAGTGGTTATGTTCTAAATTACGACAAACACCAACACAGACAGGCTTAATGGAACACAATAGATAGAAACCTACAGAGTGAGCGGGCCAGTTAATTTGGATGGGACAACTGGATGGATTTCTTGCCTTGTTATGATTGATTTCTTGAATTAAGTTAAATAGTTTTAAGTCACTTAGGTTTCTAGGGGCTTTAATTACAAAATAAAGATTAGGCAGAATGACAGTTCTAATTTTTTTCCTCTTTTCTTCCCTATTACAACAACAGGCGTCACAGGCTGGATGGAAGCCAGAAATAGTGGAATTTGTGCAAAAGACTTGAATCAAAACTTAGCCAAAATATACTGTAAAGCAAATCAGAATCAGAATACTTGATTAATCCCAGGAGGAAATTATTGGATGTTACAGTCACTCCATTCAAGTATAATAAAGTAGCAGGAAAGAAATTATCAATACAACAGAAAAAAAGATCAGGAAAAATATATAAATATATAAATATATATATAAAGCACTAAATATACAACCATATAGCTCTGAATATATATATTTATATCTCAAATATACATATTAAAACAGTTTATTTGGACAAAAAATTACAACAGCAAATTGTACAATAAATATACAACATATCAATATGATAATAAAGGAAATATACATAGTAAGTCTGCAAAATATTATTGTGTTAAATTATAATTATGTGGTTATGAGGTGGAGTTAAACAGTGTGATGGCAGATGTTCATGTGGTGCATTCAGGTGTAATCAGTGTCTCACTCCATGACTGACCAGCATGTCATGGAGTGGGTGAGCGGAGCTGTCCAATATCGTTATATAAGCCACAAGATAACTGCATGTCCATTAAAATGCACGGTTGAGATAAATTACTGCTTCAAATGCCACGCAAAATACTTTCTTTTGTGATATTTCCAGATGCAGCCTGACACCCAAAGTTACCGTTTGTTTACCAGAGCAGCTGCAGAGGGACATAAATACCAGCTCTTCCTCCTCACTCTGCAGCCCACATGAAAGTGATGGCTGAAAAGGTCAAAGAAACACAGTGTACTTTTCACCGGGTTTCCCTTGCATCAGTAATCCTGAACGGCCCGGTCGATAAATTGGAATGACAGGCCGGATCATGGGCTGCTGTCTGCGGGTTCCCTGCTTCTCTGTTGTTTTATCCCCCGAGTGTCTCTGTCATACTCGTCTTCATCTGGACACTCTACGCAAATATTGATTCCCATCTTCGTTAGCTCAGCTGGCATGTGAACACCGACGGCTACCCAGAATGCATTTGATGGACAACGACAGGCAGGATGCGGTCGGCTCAGGATCAGATGACAGAAGCAGCGCATATTTGTGACATAATGATCCGACATGATAAAAATAGGCTTAATGACATGCATTTATCAGTTTATCAGTGGATCCTATGTATGTTCCCCAGACTTTAACACATCAGTTTTTTCTTTTTTTTTTTTTTTAATTTCCTCTCTTGATTTATTTCTTCTTGTGGAAAAGCGCCTCTCTGGAGACGGAACTGTGTTTAGCTTCAGAAAGACAACGGAGAAGGCAGGCTGAAAAGGTTTATTCCCTTTAAGCTTTTCCTTTTGAGCGTGCTGACATATTGATCCGAGAGCGTTCAAACCTGGGCAAAGGCAAAGACGCCTGTGTCCGTTCAACTCGCCATGTACCCGGTTCCCATGGCAACCCCAGGCCCGTGCATTGGTCTTGTCTCCGAGCAGCCTGCAGGTTTCCATCAGCGCCTGAGGATGTGGTTCCGCTCCGTCCATCCCCCTTTTCTTTCTCCATGAACTCCCTGTGGTTGAAGTGGAAAAAGTGAAATTACAATTTGTCTCGTCCTGTTGTTACAAAAGCCTCACTTTTACATGTTAGGTAAACAAACGAAACTGTCGCCTTGGAGACGATCGGGTACAGAGCGACACTGCTGACTGTACATCATTTCTGCATTTGGGTTGCTTTCCCACCTCATTGCAATTTTGTCCATGTCCAAAGCATTTCTCTCTTTTTTTCTGCTGGTTAAGCACAAAACGGTTTGTGACAATATAAGTTTCCTCTAGGAAATGTTCACAGGATGAATTGCTTGCTGGCATTCACCACCGGTTCTGTCACTAACAGCTGAATTCACACTTCGGCCACATTTGTCAGAAATATGATAACGCGCCTCAAATGGAGGCCCCTTCTTTGTTTCAGTCCAATATGGAAAAGAACATCCAGTTAATATGATGTGTCTGAATAACTGTTGTCGCATAATGAACAGATCTCACCTGGGGGTGCAGGGCCCATGAATTAATCACCAGAAATGGTGTGATGCATATATTACCAGAGAATGGAATGTTCTTCGAGGCTTTTTGGTGTTACTGAGCTCACCAAAAGACTGGATTTGCTTTTTAAAATGTTGATTTTTGCCACAACTAGGGATTCAGGCACCTCTCTGATATTATTCTTTTTTCCATTTGGACTATTTGGAATCAAGTCCAAACCGTCAACCTTCCTCATTTATCATAGAGTAACAGGTATTTATTTATTTATTTGGTTTGGACAGTGCACATTAATAAACATCTGCATTGAAAAACATTATATGCTGGAATTATGGCAAAGATGCCAATTTGCATCCGTAGTCTGTAGGTAGGTAACACAAAACATGACAATTAAAAACATACAAATAGAACAATAACTGTGACCCCCCCCCCCAATATCACACCATGTACATGTGCAACTACAAAGCTAATAAGTAAATAATATTCCATTTTAATTCTATATTTATAGAAATATTAGATACCAAATTTCTTATTTTTCTCTTATAATCCATATTTCATTTTGTGGTTTTTTTCTTCTACCTGTTTTTTTCTCTTCACTTGCTTGTTATATGTTGCTGCTGTTAACTGTGAAATGTCCCCATAGTGGTCTTATCTTATCTTATCTTATCTTATCTTATCTTATCTTATCTTATCTTATCTTATAAGAACAACACAATGACTGCAACACAATAAAAGTACAACGCAGCTCACTGATACTAATGTGTGTTATGTGCTAATGCTAACTGCTAATGCCAGTGCTAGCTTGTGTGTGTGTGTGTGTGTGTGGGTGTGTGTGTGTGTGTGTGTGTGTGTGTGTGGGGGGTGTGTGTGTGTGTGTGTGTGTGTGTGTGTGTGTGTTATGGGTAAAATGCAGAAAACAAATTTCCCTATGGGGACAACAAAGCAAATTAATCTTTAATACTATGGATATGATTATTACAATTACTTTTAAGCCTCTGGAAATGGAAATGGTTAATGTAATATTTTTTTGTTAAACGCCTTGAATTAACATTGAAAGTCTACACTTCTGTTGGATCTTAATCATTTCATTGCAGATCCACTGCGGTAGCGTATAGATGCAAAAATACTCAATTTCCGTCGCTGTCCGATTACATATGGTCAGGTCTGTAAGTGTAAAGGTTTACTCTTGAGTATGTTATGCCGTCGTTTTGTCTTTTACCCATTTACCAAGCAAAAACAGAATTCAAGGAAAGCAAGAAAACACACGGGCACATCAAAGTGGACTTTTTCTCAGGCTGTGAAATTGATCCTATGACTACACAGGTGACCCCAAAGGTCCGCTTCAAAGTTCCCTCATAAAAGATTTTCAGCACACGGTGAGTGCATTATAAAATAAAATGGATTGGAGGCCTGTCTGGGTCATTGTTGCCTGAGTACAAAAACACACAAACAGGGGCTTTTAAGAAAGGGCAACAATTTAATATTGATACAATAAAATGCCTCTCTTTGTAATATATAATGCTACTAAAGGTAGGTCATGGGTACTTTCATGTACTGCAGGAAAATGAACCTTTTATATTTAATTGCAATTACATTCAGTAAAAGGTCTGTGGAATAGCAGCAGCAGAAGAGGGCATTTTTTTGCTTTAAAATACTTCATACTTAACATCAGAGCTTTTCATTATTTGTGAATGTTTCTTGTAAAATGGAACCCATATCACCTACAAGAAAAAAAATAAAAATAAAAAGCAGGATGCAGAGAAAGTTGATGCTACGTTGTTTATTACTGTTCGATGAGCACATTTGTTTTTAAAGCTGCAGAGTTTCTTTGGTTAATCTACATGTGTCTTAGTTGACTGGTAATATTTTACCCCATATACAGTTCTTGTGTTATGTTTGTGTATGCAGTTTTCTGTTTTGTTATAAAAAACAGGTGTAGAACACGGTTCAGTAAAGACTAATGTTCACCTGAGGAGAGAATAATATTCTTGTAAATGTCTGTATATTTTCTTAAATTGTGATAGAAATAGTCTGACAGCAGTTTTAGCTTGATTAATATGTAAAATAACTTCTAATAAAATCTAAATTTACCAAACAAGAAGCAAAGCAGATATACCAGACTTTTTTACAACAGTCTTGACATTTGTTGACATTTTGTTCTTTGAAAATTTATTATTGTCTCTATGTCGAAGTATTTACGACTTGATATGACAGTTATCAGGCTCTGTTAAGTATAGTAGTAACAGTAATAGTCAGTTTACAGTTTTTGCTGAGAAATCTCAATGTACTGAGGAAACTGCTACATATAAAAAAAAAACAAAACTTAAAATTCCATCCTTTACATCAGTTTTCTTTGAAACTACAAACAACATCCACAGTTGGGTTTTTACTTACACCAAGGCTTATTAAAGAGTTTGCGGTGAATAAACTGTGGCCAAATGCAAATCTGTGTTTGTTTGTTATGCTTTTTTTTTTTTTTAAAGGGAGGTAGTAATCCGTAGCATCCTTTGATTGTGCATTCATATGCTGTACCTTTCCTCTATTGTCTGTCAGTTAATTACATGCTCATTATTCCTGCAGACTCATTTGTTAAAGCAAAACTTAATGCCGTATGTAAGTATCGATTTCATATTATTGCATGAAATTAATGTCAACGCAACCATATTGTAAGGCCAAATTCAAATCCACTCATATCTGTAACTAAAACCAAATGAATGAGAAAATAACAACCTCAACAGCGGAATTGACCATGAAATCAATACTCTATTTTTGCGTCTCTTCGTGCAAATTACATTGGTTCATGGTTTAAAAGTAAAATTGAAAGGAGCACGATTCCGGACGCACCCGGTATTGAAATGCATATTTTCCATCAGAGGGTGCGCCATCTGCCATATGACGTAGACTCCAGCTGTTTTGGGAGCCAAGATCCCTCCGTATTTACTGAACTAGTGATGTTCCACTCCCACCACGCGCCGTCCTCGTAGACAACATGAAGACAGCATAAAGTAAACATCACTCCGACTCGTCAATCAGCCCCTTCTCCCCCGTCCAATCAATTGAGTGCTCGCCTTCAGAAAGGCCTGAAAATAGATTGAGGTTCATTTTGTGTGGCACAACAGATGAGAGTGCACTTAACTACAAGGAGGAAAATGGGTAGCATTTCCAGCCTCGTCTCGGCAAATGTGCATCAAGAGGTGTGTATTCACTTTGGGTAACATTTGACCAGTGCAGTATGCTTTTAGAGCCCGTTGGGCCGTCGGGTCTCTCTTAATGTAGTTGGAAAATGATAGCATAGATGTTTCCACAAATCTGAATTGCCAGTTAGATCGGAAAGTTTTGCATTGAACAAATACATACTGAGGCCACGCCAGGCCTTTAAAGGGATGAGTCTATCTGACATTTAGCAGTTCTCTCGGTCTGAACTGCAGCCTTAGAAAAAAGATGTTGTGTGCTTGTTTGTAATGGAGTCTTGATTGATCGGGTGGTGCACTGGTCATACAAAACATGACTAACACCTGACTTTTATCCATTAGTGATTCAACACCCAACTTTCCTTGGTTTATAAGCGGTTTCAGAAGCTTAAAATTACATTATTACAAGTTAAATTGAAGTTAAATGCATAACTTCACACAGTATTGAAAATATTGTAGTTACATTTATATTTTGACAAAAACAGTCAAAGTATTATGACGGATTTAATGTTTTAAATATTAATATTATAAAATGTAATATTAAAATAGAATAATAATATAATATAATATAATATCAAAATATTTAAAATATTTTAATACTGGTATATTCTGCTGATTGAATGCAGATTATTTTTTTCCTGGTTAAAAAAAGAAAAGAAAAGAGTGGATTAGACTTGGCTCAACCTATGGAAAAAAAAAGTTAGTTTATTTCTATTTATATACTTATTTACAACTCATAACACAACACAAATCACAGGCATGCAGATTCAACAGCTGTCTATCTCTCATGAGGAAAAAAATAAATAATACATTCTCCAGCATTTCACTTTTTTTCCAGACTGTTAACCCCATCTAACTGATTGCTTGGCAATAAGGTGTCGCATATATTTATCAAATTCACTGTCTACCACTCACTCAACTAGTCTGACAGAGCCAAGCCTAGTTTCACACTTTAATTCTTCCACACATTGATGCAATAATAGTGTTATGTCTTTAATCTAATCACAGTGGTGTAAAGTGAATTATGCAAACCAATGTGGAAGGGACAAGAGCAAATCACCAAAACAGAAAACACTACATAAAAAAAAAAGTGTGTTGGCGTTGAAAATGGTGACATGCCAATAGAGGTAGAGTGGGGATAATATAATAGACGCCCACTGACATTCTGTGAACCATACAGACAGGCAATACAGTGAGACCTGAAGTTTGTCTAAATGATTTGATTTCAGTACGAGGATACTGAAGGAGCGGTAACTAAAAGGAAGGTTTTCAACGAATTCCGAAAGCGCTGGTGTCCAAGAACACAATAACACCCTGGTATTTGATAGCTGGTTGGGAGATTAGCTACAAACTTCATGCCAAACTGGTGAAAACCAACACCATGAAATGGAATTGTACCAGATTAAAAAAAAAAAAAACTGCTCACAGTACAGTGACTCCCTGAACTAAAAGTACATTTCAGGTAGGATACTTTGGTCAGATTTAACCCTTAAGGACCCAAACATCCAAAAGCGACCAAAGTAAATCCATTTGCATGTTCAGAGGCTCCATAGTTACCATGGAAACACTGTCATCTTCTACAACATTGATTCACCAGTAAAACCCATGGAGTTGGATCAATGACAGCGGTCGTAGACACTTGTTTTATGTTCAGTTAATGATAGATTTGACTGAAAAAGTCACTTTTACTTCAGTTTTCACTGTTTTTTGGTATAATAACCCCCAAGTTTAATCTGAGCTTTTATGAACATCTACATGATCAGTACATTAACCTCCTAGGACCCACTGTCCATGTATGAGGACAAGAAATTCACAGCTTTATACAAAAAAATAAGAAACAACTGTCCACCGCAAATGACATTCCATAAAAATTTTTAAGAATGCATCTGAAAAAACTGTCGCATCATTATTTTTCCATTATAAGCAATTATTTAATTATAAAAGGCCAAAACTCAAAAATCTGTGGGGCTCCTGGGTCTTGGGAGGTTAAATATAGAAAATTCCCTGATTTTCACTGAAAAAAATGCAAAATACAGAGGATTATTTCATAATAAATGGTGACAAATCAATTAAGAAATGTTAAATATAGAGAAAAAAAAACATTTGGGAACTACCACAAAAGTAGCTCTGGGTCTTTATGGGTTAAGTGTTTGATGCAGAAGGACATACATTTGTGTGTTAATTCTGCTGCAGCGATGCTCTGCAAACACTCGACACTCCTTGAGATTAACAACATTTGACTGACTCAACACAATATGAACAAAGAAAACAAGTTTCCTAATGCAAAGGGGAGGCTGGGAGGAGATGATTTTCAGATCTGTAGTAAGTGGATGTAGGAGTGGAGTGAAAGGATGAACGCTGCCTCCGTCTAAAAACATTTTAATTGCTGCTCACTGAAGTCGTGAATGATTCGACAAGATCTGACTATGCCTTTCTGAACAACATGGAAAATCTCAGAGTACAACAATGTGAGAGTTGCACTGAATGTAAGACAACCTTCAGAATCAGAATCATATTTACTGCCATGTAAGTAAACAGGGTTCACATGACTAGGAATTTACTCCAGTGGTTTGGTGCATACATAGAATATGGAGTAGGTGAGAAGCACGCTGTAAAAAATGAAATGAAATAAAATAAAATAAAATAAAATAAAATAAAATAAAATAAGATAAACAAGTAAAATAGAGTTTTAGTGGACTATCAAATTTTGCACCACCTTGGTACCATGTTTACAATTTTATCACCGCAGTAAATAAGTGAATAAGCAGAACATTAGAATTAATATATACATGGGATGCAGACTTCGACATGTG
This sequence comes from Apogon talboti, assembly GCA_037367365.1. Classification (NCBI taxonomy): domain Eukaryota; kingdom Metazoa; phylum Chordata; class Actinopteri; order Kurtiformes; family Apogonidae; genus Apogon; species Apogon talboti. Next base: position 698,255 of record JAPQRQ010000019.1, on the reverse strand, counting down.
GTGCTGGTTCTGTAACAACCTTTTCCTCCTGAAGAATCCACCAGTTATTTATTCTTCTTTAGGTAATGCTTTTGCACAGTCAAAGTTTTTAAGTTCTACTGTAGCTCACTCACTTACTTTATTTTAGTTCATTTATTCATTTGTCAGGGACCATGCATAAAAACATTAATCTCATAGGAGAAGATTTAGCTACTAACTAATTTCCATCTGCAGTCCCTGGGCAGGCACGACCGTAAATTTAAAACACAAACAATATCCAATGGACTGAATACAAATCAGATGAAATGGTCAAATATACATACACACACTCCCACTCCGTCTCCACTCTGCATACACACACATACAACTCACACACACCATACACACCCTCCTACATTCAATCAACAGACCTTCACACCAGTACATAAACAAAACATTTAAAAAATGAGTACCATAGAAATAACAATGCAGTGTCTGATTAATATTGATTACAATGGTTCTCCAAATCCATTTTTTAGCAACTGGAGGAAAAATAAGAAAATGTTTATTTTCACACTATCTGGGAGCTTATTCCCCCCTTAATGGTCTCAAATGGAAGGTGAGATGTATAAATATAGGGCTTTCTGAGAGTTGATCTTGAAGTTGTTGTCATCTGATCTGAACCATGTTGTACAAATGTTTTTAATAGTAACAGTAGAGTTTTGTGAATTAGTCTGAGTAGAAGGTGAACAAAAAACAGGATTCTCAAAAGTCTATTCTAAAGCCAATTAACAGAATAAAATGTCTCAAATCACAGACACACACTATTATTTACATACATTTCATCAACCTTTCTAGATACATACAGTATAGGGAAAAAGTTTGGACACACCTCCTCATTCAATGTGTTTCCTTTATTTTCATGACTATTTACATTGTAGATTCTCACGGAAGGCATCAAAACTATGAATGAACACATATGGAATTATATTCTTAACAAAAAAGTGTGAAATAACTGAAAACATGTCTTATATTCTAGTTTCTTCAAAGTCGCCACCCTTTGCTCTGATTACTTTTTTGCACACTCTTGATGAGCTTCAAGACGTAGTCACCTGAAATGTTTTCCAACAGTCTTGAAGCAGTTCCCAGTGATGCAGAGTGCTTGTTGGCCCTTTGGTCTTCACTCTGTGGTCCATCTATATCATTTAAATGAGAAGGTGTGTCCAAACTTTTGGCCTGTACTGTACATATTATCATTTATTGTCCCAAACCAAAATTGTCCCATATTACCATTTAATATCACCGACATAAAGGCATTGAGAAGTTACATTGGTATTCTAAGTTTCTCTAATTAACATGAAATGAGAAAAAGTCTGTTTTATTGATTGATGAAGCTGTGTTTTACTATTCAAGTCTTGTTTACGATGTGATCTCATTGCCTTAATAATGGTGTCCCTCGCTGGAGAGGCTGAGACCAGTATGAGGGGTTAAAGGTCGCTATTTTGAACTAAATGATGCAGGTCTTCAGGAAGGAGTAAGTGCAAAGAGAGTTATGTTTTACTGACAAAAATTCGTAATGGAACAGGAAAAACAAGGGAGTTCAAAAAAGATCTTAAGATATAAATGTAAAATAATAATAATAATAATTCCAACCTCATGGTTATCTATGACCTGTCTTCAGGTCATGTGAACAGGTAGGGAGAGGGGTCAACACAGCATAGAGAAGTAGAAATAAACAAATAAATACCAATGTCATTTAATCCCTGCATAAACCGCTGTGCCACATGGGATCTAACTTCATAGAAAATCCAAGAGACATGTAAAAGATAATTTTCCAGGTTAAGAAAATCACGTTCTGTGGCAAAACTAGTGGAAAAAATCCATCTAGTTTCGTGTTAAACTAAATAAACTACTTCTGGCCACTGCCAATGCCTTTGCACATTTGACCTCATTCTCCCAGAGTGAAGTAAAAGAGGTGAAAGTCTTGACAGTCTGGTCATGTTGAAGCTGCAGAGACGTCTTCAACAGCTCTGAGCAGATTGTGGACAGAGACAATGGCTTTCAGGTGTGTAGTCTTAATATTTATGTGTTTGGACAGTCTGATAGTCCAACAGTTTTACCACAGTCTGCAACTTTATTGACATGTAAAGTTAACTGTGAAATGAACAAACATTATTTGTGTAAATTATGCATAATTCAAAGGGGATAAAAAGGTCAAGGTCAAGTTTATTTGTATAGCAAAGTAACCAAAGTGCTGTACAAGGATAAGGTCAAAATGAAAGATATAGTAAAACTAACAAAATTATATGGATATAGAAGATAAGATCTAGTAAAACTGATACATAATAATAGGATAAATAATACCTAAAAATACAAATTGAGGATTGGGTTTCTCTGGCCAGAATACACATAGTTAAAATCTCTAAAGGTAAGGGTGTGCCAAACCATTCAAACACGTTAAAACATACAACCTCCTCCAATACAAAACAAACTACTCGCCATTGATTGAAATTTTTGAATATTTTTCCCCAAAATAAGTTTAATAAGGCAAAAACAAAGCCCTTTAACTCACAACCACCTGAACTGATCATTGACACACACAGTAGATGATGGTGTGTGTGAACAGATCTCAGTGAAAGTGGGGACGCCTCCTCTTTCACACAGTGAGATTCTAATATGTCTACAGATGTTAAGAGCAGGAATCGAGCTCAACAAGCATCCTCCTAATTTTTTGGAGAATCACTCATCAGTATAAGTATGTAAAATCCACTTTATTCCCTTTTCAAAATGACTGTATTTTTAAACCTCATCTCACTCACTTGCCATCACAGTCCACTTCATCAGCAAACACTGATCTCACCTTCACATCTCTAATTCCTCCCAACCCCCTCCCCATGTGACATTTTAACCCATAAAGACCCAGGGCTTCTTTTATGGCAGTTGCTTAACCTTTGTTAAGTGATTTATCACCATTTATTGTAATATTATCCTCTGTATTTTGTCTTTTTAAGTGCAAATCAGGTATTTTCCTATATTTAATTTGCTGATCATGTAGATGTTCATAAAAAGTCAGATTAAAGCTGAGGGTTATTATATCAAAAACAGAGAAAACTGAAGAAAAACTGATGTTTTCAGCAAAATATATCAACATACAAACAAGTGTCTCCATCCACTGTCATATGTTAGAGTTAGGGCTGTGCTGTAGAAGATGATGGTGTTTCCATGGTAACTACGCAGCCTCTGAACGTCCAAATGGGTCATATCTGAGGACCATGAAAAGATGACAAACTGTATTTTACACCAATTATTTACATGTATTGATAGGATTAGTGGATCAACAGGTATTAAACAGTCTAGATCAGTAGATGGTTTTGGTCGGTGGTGGATGTTTGGGTCTTCATGGGTTAATAGTCTGTACCGGAATGCTATTTACAGCAGATTTGTGGGAAAATGAGATGGAAATGTTTGACTTCAGATGGAATAACACATTCGGTCATTTGACCAGTAATGCATAATGTGTTTGAAAGGGTGTGAATGACTGTCTCTGATTAATTACAGAAGAAACCTGAATTATCCACTGTTGAGAATCGAAAATAAAGCATATTTTCGCATCAGCTTTCCATTTTCTCTGTAAATCCTGTTTCCATGATGTGTTTGAACTGCTGAGCACGTCATCAACACTGACTTACCCACCCTGGAGAACATCTACACCACTCGATGCTTCCGGAAAGCATCAAACATTGTCAAAGGCTGTTACCACCCAGCACATAAAACGTTTAATCTTCTCCCATCAGGGGAGAAGATACAGGACCATCAGAGCACGGATGACGAGACTGGCAAACAGCATCTACCCCAGAGCAATTACACTGAACTCTGCAACAACTAAACACGTGGAATTATCAACAATGTACAATAATGGATATCAACAATAATCAATATCAGTCAGCGATGTGTAGTAACTAACAATGTGCAATAATGGAAAACACCAATGTGCAGTAACCATAATCAACAATGTGCAATAATGGAAAACACCAATGT
>JAPQRQ010000019.1:656576-672100 GCA_037367365.1 Apogon talboti | reverse complement strand
GATTCACCAGTAAAACCCATGGAGGTGGATCAATGACAGTGGATGGACACACTGGGTTTATGTTCAGTTAATGATATCTTTGCTGGGAAAGTCACTTTTTCTTCAGTTTTCTCTGTTTCTGATATAATAAACATCAAGTTTAATCTGAGCTTTAATGAACATCTACATGATCAGTGCATTAAATATAGGAAAATACATGGTTTTCACTGAAAACTGCAAAAAATATAGAGGATAATATAATAATAAATGGTGATAAATCAGTTAAAAATGGTTAAATAGAGCGAAAAATTCATTTGGAAACTGCCACTAAAGTAGTACTGGGCTTTTATGGGTTAATCCATAGTGACTCAATAGATGTTATGAGAAAAGCAGTGTTTTGCAAATGAACTTTGCTGACCATTTTCTACTTTAACACTTATTGTATCATGAATAGGTAACAATATATGAGTTTGATAAATCACCACTTTGTTGTATTCAAGTGTTTTTAAAAATATGTTCAATACTGTATAAATGTGACATGGTTTTACTGTATTTTTTTTCTCAATGTACCTTTTATTTACTTTAAGCTGCCTGACAGAAACAAAATCCATATGTGCCTTTGGTCATATTGTCATTCAGGTGGCCTGAGAGGACACAAGACTTCTGTATCTACTCCTTGTCTGTATTTTCAGTCTGTAAAAAAAACGCAAACGGCTCCATTACGATCACTGATCAGATTCAGTCAGATGCGATTCTAATGCTCCATGCCGTGTCTAAACATAGACGCTTGGAAAAGTGGTTTCACGTTTTCATAAAAGCATGAAACGACATCAGATCATCGATATTTATATTTAGTCTTTTGATATGGATCAAGAGGAGAAAAGAGAGGTGTGTATTTTCATATTCTGTTTTTTTCTCCTGATTTTGTAGGTTTAATTAACGAGACAAAATACATGAACTGAGGTGGCCGTAACAAGGTATCTCATTATGATCAGTAAAACAACATGCACGCTCTTATTATCTTATTATTGAGGAAATATAAACCAATTTAGGAGTTAAGAAGGTTACACCAGCCCTTTTATTCAGTGTAAAAAGTACAGTTATTAAAACAATATGAGCATTCTGTATAGACATGGTTTTGTTGTACATTTATTTTGATTATTGCCAGAAATGCACAATTATTTGGCGACCCAGACAAAACACCTGGGTGTTCTAAATCAATATAAGTAGGTGTTGAACAATACCATCCACCCTCCCATCTGTGCATCATATCTGAATACTTTCATTCACCCAAGCGAAAAGTGAATAAGTATATTTCTTAAGCTGTTGAAAGCTACAAAAACATGTAGGGCACGGCATTTTCTTTGTATTTTGACTGCAACATTTATTAGTATCTGCTTATCAGGGAGCTACTCGACAGTGGAAAGTACAATTTAACTAGAAACAGATGGTTAAAAAAGACCATGTAGTTAATTACACTCCATCAACTTTGCATGTGTGGAAGAAAAGTAGAACCAAGGCAGCACATTGCATTTCTAATACTCCTCACCCTCAGCCCTCTCCCTCTGTCTCTCTCTCTCTCTCTCTTTACTGTTCTCCCTCACTCTTTCTGCTCTACCATCTGTAATGAGCTAAGCAGTGGAGTGTAAGCAGCTTCTTAGATAATGAGGCACAATTCCCCGAGGAGTCAAGCTGGGCCCGCAACTTTAATATACCATTTCTTCATCCTGAAAATGAAAGCAATCAGAATGGAGAGAGATACTGTACACGCCGCTTGAGTGTCAAGAGGAAGCTCCTACGTCGACTGGAATCGGTAGCATACGCACGATTTCAGGGAAAAAAAGGGCCCGATAGTAACGGCGCTTATACCGGTAATACCCGCCAGAGACGTACGAGGGACCGGATTGTTTTTAAAACAAAACTGCACCAACAGATTCCCCAAATCGCAAATTATCAGTTTGTCATTACATGCTGCAGCAAGTTATGATTTGCATGTCTGCTACTTTACAAACAGGGCTAAATGCTTTTGGAGAAGTCCCCAGCTGCAATGCAAAGTAGACGTATAAAGGCTATGGGTTATTTTATGGTTAGAGATAGCGGCTTGGCAGTCTACCTCTGCACTGGGAGCTGAGACCTCTCCAGCTTTTCTTGGAGGATATCTCCATAATAGCCTCATTATTCAACTGTGAGCCGAGGAACACTCAGGCTGAAGTAATGAGCCCCTCACTAGTTGCTGAGTATCACCTTTTTGCAAGGGGTTGCATGGAGAATGTATCCTGATTAGAAGTGCTGTTTAGCTATTTTGTAGCCAAAATGCAGCAAAGGTCGGTGTCTTTTTTGTTTTATTTTTTTTCCTTTGTTTTGTTTTGTTTGATTCATTAAAGTCAGGACAAGAGATTCAATACTGATAGACAAAACTGTCCCTGCGAGGAGCTGCAGAGTGTAATGTAATGTTGTAAGTGGTGCAACCACTGATATGGGAAACTTAAAGGTGTTGGTTATGAAGACACAGTTTGTGTTTCTTTGTGTTTACCCTTTAACCTCTGAGACATTGTTCCAGGTAAATGTGCTGCGCCTATAGAAGTGTCATAAAAGCTGCTGTTAGTATGTGCCTGTGTTCCTTTTCTTCAGTGGTTTTGCTTTATTGTGTGTTTTAGGGTCAAAACAGGGTGGAAGAACAGAAAAAGACAAAGAGACAGATTGAAGTTTGACAGGTTTGGACTAAATAAGGCACTCACAATGTACATCAATAAGAGATTTAGGATGTTGAACACCAACTGTGAACTGGAACACACTGAACAACAACAAGGATTTCAATTTGGGCCCAGTAGTTTTTATTTAGGGCTCTTTTTTTTTCTTTCTAAATCAGTCCAGCTGCTTTTTGACACCTGGTTGAACTCCAAAAAGCAGTTACACGGTCAAAACTCAGTAAAAACACAGTAAAAAAAAAATAAAGGAAAATCACCACAACACTGGAAACAGTAAAAACAAAAAATGACAGGACAAGAGGGTAAAAAAGCCCAAATCATCTTTTTTTATAGTGAGTCAGTCTCACTCACTGCTCTGTGGTTTGCCCCCCATTACACAGGCAGCAGAGGATGCACTGAGCATGCTCAGATGTGTATCGAAAGAACAAGGTCTATTTTATCAGTACGTTTTGAATTTTTTTGTATTGAGTAAATGGTTGATTTTTTTATGAATATTTAAATAAATCATACTTTCAGAATGCTCACCACAGACACGTCCGGGGTTAAAGGGTTAAACTACTGCCTACAACAATAGGGAGTTGAATCGACAAGTGATATCGATTGTTCCTAATTTCATTATACACACAATGACAATAAAGGCTATCTATTCTATTATGGAACCAGAATCACTAAATTCTTATCCATTCCCATCCCTAATTATGCCTGCAAAATATCTACACTTCACAAATTTAACAGCATTTCAACTTTCTTCTCACCTTCTCCACATACATGCATGCTGGGCTCATTTTCATAAAAGAGCATAATTTACACAGGTTTAGAAGCTGTAACTAATGTATTTATTGATAGCTAAAATATCATTTATTCACATCTTCATTGATTAGTCACAAACCGTATCCAAACACCAGCTTGTTTGCAGTCTAATGTTCACCCTGTGCTTCATGGCTGGTCGGATTGTTATGTATTATTGAAAGAGCTGTGCCATGTCTTTATGCAAATACAGTTTTATATATGTACATACACTGTGCTGGAGGTAAAATCATTACTTTAAATTCAGGTGGATTGTCTTATCAGGGAATTCTTGGTCGTTGGAAAAGTTAATATTTACCCTCTAGACAAGCTTTTTTCCTTACACTCATTAACTTTTTTACCATGATAATTATTATTTATCATAAATAACTGTTCAGGTACAGTAATACTATGTTTTTTGAGCTGAACACTGAATTATATGACTCAGTTTTAATGACATGCATCAATGTTGGCAACAAGGTGCATAAAAATGGACAAATATATTAAAATTTATATTTTGTTGATAAAAAATAAAAGGCTCCATTCACCATTTTGAAAATCCTTTGGAGCCTTCCTACATACTGACATAGAGTCATACTTTTACTATTATTTTGTATGACTACATCATGACATTTGCATAGTAAAACTGTTAAAGCCTCTAATATAATCCCAGTGGCTTTGACTAAAACTGTTGCTCTATGTGAAAACACAGGATTCACAGGAAGACGACAATTTTGCCTCATAAAACTGTTACCTTTATCAGTTAATATTTGATATTAGTATGATCAGTCTGAATCCACAGTGACACAGGATGCAGAGTAGCTCCTTTCACCAGGTGGATTTAAGGCCACTTCAGGGCCTCAGTTCCTGGTGGGAAATAACTGTATGCTAGCAAGAAACACCAGTGTAAATATTCTAAATAACCTGTAGGACACATGTAAATGGGCATTGATTTTTAGACAGCTTTAATTAGGTGGAAAGCCAGTAAAAAAAAAAACTCAAACTAACGGTTTCAGAGCCTAAATCACTCCTCTTTCAGCCTGGCTCTGATTTTATTTCAGTTTTCAGCATGCTGCAGTGGGTTGGAGTTACTTAAAATGGAGGTTAAATGACAATTTAATAACTTACCTCTTGCTAATTTTAATTCTGTGTTTATGTGATCTGATCTTCTCTAACTACTTTTTCATGTGCTTTTTACTCCCTTTTAATGCCAGTTTAAATATGTGTATTATTTATTGTTTGCTCTTTTCATTTCCTCTCTTTTTGTCTTATTTGTGCAAAACCTACACATTCTCGCTCCCAACTCGTCACATAATGATTCTTGGTCAAGGGAATCACTTTTCAACATGCAGTGCACTCTTATAGCATCATTTGTCAACACGTGGGGTGGGTGTCATTTTTCCACATGCAGGGCAGTCATCATTTTTGTGACGTGCGGGGTAGTCTGAAAGATGTCTAGACAATGCCACATTTACAGTTTGGGACGGTTACTGCATAAGAAACAACACGTTTAAAAGTAGAAAAAGGGGTCATGAGAAGGGCTACCTGCTCTGTTCCATATGTGTCTGGTGAGTTTAAGGAGAATACGATAATAACAGATGCCAACGGGTGAGCGCCATGTGTTCGTATATGAAAACAGGTTTGCGAAACACGCTAGGTTGCAAAAGAAACATGTACAGATATAATTTCAAACTAGTAATGTATTTGAGCAAGGAATTGACCACGTAATAGAGTTTTTAAATGCTTTCTTTATGTTATTTTTAACTAATTAAAATATCTAAATATTTCATCCACTGCTGTGAGTTTCTCTTGGGTTAAATAGTCTCAAAATGTTGTCTAATTTAGCTTTGAATCATTTTAACCAGTAAATTAACATCCCCACAGTGAAGTAAACAGTTGTGTGGTTGCTTTAATATATTCAGAGGAGTCATTATCTTTGAGTTTGCAGACAGTGCATGTGAATTTCTTGGATCCGAGCTATGACCAAGATGGCACCAGCCAACCTGCTAATGCAATGCGCTGCCATCACGGCATCACAGTTTAATTAATGATCATGGTTCTGTCTTTCGGCTTTGTCTAATCCTCATGAGAATGTCACACACTGTTACACTTCCCACATGACAAGAGATGCTCAAGTCATCTCACATTCCATTTTTTTCCCCTTTTTGTATGGCTTAAAGTGTTAGTGATTTACATAATCTGCCCTTGTGTAAGCATCCATTAGCACTCTTCCCAGTGCGTGTGTCATTGTGTTCAGGCCTGACTCGAGCTGTCTTGGAGCTGCGGTGGTAAAAAAAAAACCCTCTAAGTCCCCTGGTTGCCACCTGAGTCCCAGTGAAGCCGGATCATGACGGATAGCGCCGCTGTCAGGCCCCGGGGCCTTCTCAATCTGTGATAAATACCCTAACACAGACTCCTGCTTGTTGTGCCTAAGGTTAGCATTGCAAACCTGGGGGATCCTAATTAGCCCGTGGTCTGAAAACGCTCTGACATGATGTGTGTATTTACAAATGCCACCCTCCCATGGCTCGCTTAACTACACTTATAAAAAGGATGCACATATACTGAGTGCCCAACGGTTCCAACATATAGAACATTTATGTATTTTGTTTATTTTGCAGGAACAATGAGCAATAAATATATTGCACCAGATATACCCAAAAAATATTTACAAAGTTGTGTAACCTAATGGTAAATCAAAACTTTACACTTTGAGGCAAATAAACATAATTAAACACTAAGCAAAAAAAAAAAAAATCTATGAAAACAACCAAAGATCCTAAAACAAACAAGAGAAAAAATATTATTCCTCAGCTAGGGAGCGCATCATTATCAATTCTGTAACTGCACCAACCTGTGTAAAAATATTATTGTACACATGGCAATGCATAAGCACAGGCATGCATAAATATATTATACAGGATAAGCACCTGATGGAGCTACACACTGTCATACATAAAAAACAAACCGAATAGATCAGTTAATGATTCCATAAAAAATTGCATATGTAACCAGCAATAAATACACAAATAAATGTTAAAATGTGCAAAATAACTGTTGCATATGGGCTGTGATGATGTCATAAGTTTAAGGTTTCACAAATGACAGTCAGTGGCGAGACACAAATCACTTCTCGATCCCGTTGTGTCACCATTTATATTGTTTGTCTATTCATTCATTCATATTCTTAACCACTTATTCTTAGAAATGGTTGCAGGTGTGCTGGAGCCTATCCCAGTTTCCAATGGATGAAGGCGGGGTGCACCCTGGATGTACCACTAGTTCATCACAAGGCTGACAGATACAGACAAACAGCCATTCACTGTCAGGTTCACACCTCTGGGTCACTGCGATCAATTAACCTGTTGAAGTGTATGTGTTTGGATGGTGAGAGGAAGCTGGAGTTCCCACAGAGAACCCACGCAGACACACACAGAACATACAAATGCCACACAGGAAGAACCCAGGACCTTCCATGGTGGGAGGTGACGGTGCTTTTTGATTTAGAAGAGAATTTTAAAAGTCAAGAAAGTTGCAAAGATAGTAAAGTAATATCTCCTTTTGTGCTTATTTTTTTGGTCAGTTGACTGCATGTCAGGATTTACAGGACACACCAACACCAAAACAGCTGCTGCCTTTCACCTTATTCTTCAAGACAGAGGTGAAAAAGTAATAAAAGAGGTAAAAAGCCTGTTGATGTTGCAGAGACATGAGTCTTTCTACTGATGTGTCAGTTTTACCACAAACTCCACCATTCTTGACTTGTATAACTGTCATTTAAACTGACAAACAGCATGTCATTAGCCTCATAGCATAATTGCCTCACACACAAATAGACTAAACTTCATCCCGCTCCTTTTCGAGTATGTTTTCTTTCCTTGTATATGCATTTTCTTGTTGTTTTTGTTTTAATATATTCAAAATAAATAAACATTCAATCAGTCAATGGACAAAAGTATTGGGGCACGTTGAATCCAGGTGTTTCTTTTCTAACAGGGGTCTGGGATAGAAAAACAATAATGACAAATGTCATAATATAGTTTTATATTGTGATAAGTATCATATTGATTGTTAACATTGATGTTTATATGTCCAATCAGCATGAACAGGACATCTTACATTTGTAGCCATGATGTGTCCCAATATTTTTGTCCATATAGTTTATAAACATCTACATTTCCTTAAAATTTAATGGGTTAGTTGTGGTTGAACATTATTATTTAGTCAGAGCACAAAAAAGATTTTAAAAATTTAAAGGTAGAACATTTAAAATCAGAGTCATGGATAAAAAAAAAAATCAATGTTGAGAGAAATTAGGTAAAAACCATCTCTGAGGCATTTTGAAAGTAAAGATAACAATTTAACCCAAACTAACCAATGAAACGGAATGATATTTATACCAATATAAAACTATATAATGACATTTATCATTACTGTTTTGTATCCCAGACCCCTGTTGGAAAAGAAACACCTGAATTCAACGTGTCCCAATACTTCTGTCCACATAATGACTTAGGCAATTATGCTATGAAGCTAACGATATAGACCTCAATTCTCTATTGTGTTGAATTAACGACGTCACAATAAAAATAACAAAGACTAAAGGGTCATATTTACTTTAGGTTTGAAACAGGATACGACAAGCAAAAACTGCTTTATTCATCGGCTGACTTGGTTCGAACCTGACTTAATCAATAATAACAATTCCACTTTACTGTGAAAGTGAATCGTGGATGTACACAAATGGACACATGCTTTCAGGTCTGGACTCCCTTCTGGATCATTTTGCATGATGTTTTCAGAGCGTCATTGGTCTTCATTTTGCCGCTCATGTTTCTGAGTTACACGTCTGGACTGACGGGTGGCGATACCCACGAGGAGAGGATGGAAATGAAAACAATTGCTCAGCAAACTTTGACAGAGTTAAAGACGCCATTGCAGTTTGTGAAAATACCGGTGTAATAGCGCTCATGACCCAGAGCCAGAACTCAGGAGAAACTCATAAACCCCACATATATCCTCACACACACACACACACACACACACACACACACACCGCGGTCCTAAACGTATGCTCAATCATGCATCTCTGTGCTGTCACATACACTTAACAAAGCAGCTCATCATTTATTGTAGATTAATCCTTGTTCCATACAGTGTCGGGACCTGCACTTTACCTTGTTTTATCGTCATTAAAGGGAAGAGATTGAAGAGCATGAGAGCGTGCGGGGAAGAGTGAGGACAAAAGAGCACATAGCCAAAGAAATATCCAGTAAATGGTGATATTGCATGGGGAGGCAGGGAGAAGTACGTGAGGCAGGACACACACACACAAAAAAATAGAAACAGAACAGAAAGAAAGAAAGAAATGAACCTTTGACAGATGAAAGCAACAGTGGATAAGACTGGAATACAGAAGGTGAAGACAGACAAAAGGAACCAGATGTACCAGGTTAGGTTTTAGCACCTTGGTGTTCCAGTAATTCTACAATACGTGTTGTTAGATGAAACTGCAGGTCACAGGAACAGCACAAGCCAGTTGAAATAGAAGAAGAAAAAAAAAAGGGGGGGGGTGCAGGTGTACAGGAATAAAGACAAGAGAGGTGTGGAGAGATTGAAGCTTCCTCTTTTAATGAACCCTGCAGCTTCGGTGCTCCCTTCCATTGCTGCAGCTCCTCTAGCCTCTGCCCTTCCTGTCAAGGCCATGTCCGAGCCGTACAGAGCAACAGTGACAGCTGTAGCAGGCCCACTTTGAAGTCAGGAGTGCAGCAACAGGGAAGATAATGACCCCACCGATCTCCTCCCACTGCCCCGGCTGCTTCCCTTCACCTTTGAGAGAGTGAGAGAGAGAGAGAGAGAGAGAGAGAGAGAGAGAGAGAGAGAGAGAGAGAAAGAGAGAGAGTGAGAGAGAGAGAGAAAAAGAGAGAGAGAGAGTGAGAGAGAGAGAGAGAGAGAGAGAGAGAGAGGGGCCTAATGAGCATACTTTTCTGAACAACTTCCACTGAAGGCAAATGCATTAATTCTTGATCCGCTGCCACCCTTTATAGTGCTCTTCCACCACCGTCTTCCAAGGGAGCTCGGATGAGTCAGGATGAGGGAGAGTCACTAATGCATGATTCAGAAAATAACACTAAAGTGGAGGAGACAGGGACACCGAAACGGTAAGATGTTCAAAGATAGCTCTATCCATGTTGACAGAAACAATTCAGGCGCCAAAATAACGTATTGCTATTTTGCGTGTGTCGGCGAATCACACATGACAATATCTCATTATTTTTGAACCGAAAATACACTTAAAATGAACATTTTTTCAATAGATTTATATAATAGATTTATATTCTCATACTGATGACACTCTACAATCATCTGTAAGACATTTTGGTTCTTATGTAACCAAAGTGGTACTTGACTTTTTAAATTTTTTTTAGGCTTTGAAAGCCTATGGTTAGGGCTTGGTTGAATACAGAAAAAGTCTGTGATGTGTGGAAACTGGCAATTTTTTTTTTTTTTTTTGTGCCATTAGCTACTTTCCTAACACAGGTTTCTAAGCTAACATTAGCTGGTGTTGGACACAAAACTCCCCTGGGGTCTCCAGCATCCAGGCTGTGTTTTGTTTGGTTTTTGGGGGTTTTTCATGCCCGTATTGGATGGTTTGTGGAAAGGGAAGCAGGTAACATGAGCTTCAGCACCCAGAGGTGGAGTTACTTTATGAAACCAAGCATACGTCTAACAGCAACAGACCCCAATTCATGTACACACATGAGCCCACGCAAACACAACAGGATTTTTATGGTTGTGTTTATGCACTGAAATAAACATGTTACATGCCATTTACCTCTGACGGTTTGCACAATTACTCAGATATTGCACATTTATGGAAATATATATGCTCATGCTCTCTTTTGCATGTCACTTTGTTTTGTCTGTTCTAATTTCTTAGTTAAATTATTCTATTTCTATTTTTATACATCTTAAATTCTCTTGGCATTCAGTATGGACGGCAAAGTAAGATTTTCATTGCACAGGGAAACCTGTTCTTTACTGCACACATGACAATAAAATGCTTTGGATCTGATAGTTCTTGGTTGGGTGTAAGGAAAGACATTGAGATTTGGAGTTAAGCCAAAAATGTGATAAAGAATGACTAATACCAAATGACATAAACAGCAACAATGGAAAAAAAAAACAAAAAAAAGATTCACACTGTCTTTAGTGTTATAATACTGTAATGTAAAACCAAACCAGGGCCTTTACACTATCCAGACCAAAGCATTCATATGTTACTACACAACAGTTTCAGACTATCTTAAGCTTTGTTGGTTTCCCAGGGTTACAAATAGCATACCTAATTATTTACCAAATCTATATCCTCTACATATGAGTAATGTGCACAATGCATACACACATAAACATACAAAATCGCATAAGTCAGTATCATACGACAAAAAAAACAATCTGAACAATATGTTTAATCAGTCCTATTTCACACTTTGGTCTGTTGAAATGCTGAAATGTTCTTTTTCTAAACATTTTTTTGCTACACTTTCCTTGTATCTGGTTGTAGTCTGGTCTAAATGTTTCCACAGCTCCCTTGGCAGCAGTGGCAGGATTTTATCATTCCTTCTTCCTTCCACTATCTGTGGATTACGCTTCAAAAGTCTCCACAACAACCTCTGTGACCCAACTACGCCCACGTCTGTGTCAGGATTGGACAAAGACACACATCTTTGTTCAGTGCCATTTTATGTCGTTTTGTTTTAACACCACAATGCCCTTCCTCAAAAACCCAGATTTTTTTTCTTGTATTCCAGAACAATAGTGGATGAAGCTGAGTAAGACTATTTCATTAGCATCTTGATCCAGAGACATAAATGCATATGTATGATCATTATAATTTGGTAAAACAACAAACCTAATGACGGTCTCCAACTGTTGCACAGTAGTACTGCATATCTTAGACCTCAGGTTGGAAACTGGTATCTAAGAGCTGGGTATTGTAAATTCAGCCTGTCGAAGTAAAGGACAAGACAGCCAGAGTCAACTGGAAAGTGCCTGGACTAAATTTTGCACTTTAAAAATTGCACTTTGCAAAGACTGGCAATTTCCAAATGATTTTTTCTCTCTAAAGTAATTTATCACTATTTATTATAATATTACCCTCTGCATTTTACATTTTTTCACTGAAAATCAGGTATTTTCTTCTATTTAATTGACTGATCATGTAGATGTTCATAAAAGCTCAGATTAAATTCAAAGGTTATTATATCAGAAACAGAAAACTAAAGAAAAACGGACTCTCAGCAAAATCTATCATTAACTGAACATAAAAAAGCAACTCCATCCACCGTCATTGATCCAACTCCATGGATTTTACTGGTGGATCAATGTTGGAGAAGATGACGGTGTTTCCACGGTAACTACAGAACCTCTGAACGTCTAAATGGGTCATATCTGATGACCATGAAAAGATGAATAACTGTATTTTACACCAATTATTGACATGTATTGGTAGGATTAGTGGATCAACAGGTATTAAACAGATTAAATCAGTAGATGGTTTTGGTCGGTGATGGATGTTTGGGTCTGTATGGGTTAAAAACTGTCTAACTTTTCTGTTATTACTATATTACTGTTTGTTTTAATTGATTGTTATTGCCTGTCTGTAAAACCTGTATTCTTTCATGGCGTGTGCTGCTGACCTCTTGGCCAGGTCGCCCTTGTAAAAGAGATCTCGATCTCAATGGGAGTCTATCTGGTTAAATAAAGGTCTATTAAAAAATAGAAAATAAAAATAAAAAGGCAAAAACAGTACCACATCTTTCAATGTCAAATTAAATTGGGATGATATGTATCCATGTTATTCAGAGTAGTCAATATTTTTTTTCTTTCTGGCCACTGGTTGATAAGATGCTAAAAGATACCTGCATTTTTACTGACAAAAACCCGGAGAGACAAGGTTGAGAAGCACAAGTGACTGGTGGATTTAATGATATCGAGGTAAATAAGCGTCTGTCTCCTTCCCAAACAGTTACAGGGGGTGGCTGTCCGTTATTCTGTGTAATTAATTAATGTTTGCCTGCTTAAAATGCCATCCCAGGTGCCGCCCAAGGAAAGATGTTGAATGCTTCTTCATTTGGCCTGTCAGGGTTACAAAGAGGAGAGGTAATCCAAATCAGCTCTGCCAAGGACAGCTGCTTCATCACAATTATAACAAGGTGTCTGCTCGCTGCATCCATACCTGCGGCACTTCAAACGGGTCGAGGCTAATCAATCCGCCGTTCCTCCTGCCAGCTGCCTCACTTTTCTCCAGGAGATGTTTGATGTTAACTAAAGTTCCTGACGTTGTTCCATTAGTGAGATCAGGTTCAATATTGCGAAATGAAACATTGGTGGTGAAATGATGCCTCATAAAAATAAAAAAAAAACGCGAGGAGCTGGAGGGAGATGCATGAAAAGAGCAAAATCGAGTTACTGGTGTCAGAGTCGTGTTTAAATGGTGACAGATAATAGCAATTTTTGTAGGTTTAGATTGAGCTTATTTTCACTATCATTTCCCGGAGGTGAGGGGGGGAAATACAATTACTGCCTCTGCAACAGAGGAAATAATCATTTCACATTCTTTATTCACATTTTAAACTGTCTGGCACGTTAGCATATCTTCAAACAACAGGTTATCAACATTATTCGGCTGTGCGTTTCTACATATTGGAGTGTGTTTTATCTGCAGCTTTCGTTTCCCCCTCCCATCTGATGATGAATGGTCTGGCGATGCCCTGAGAGATCTTTACCTGCACGACACTGTATATCACATCAAAAAGCAAAACAAAACATAAACGCGTTATCAACTCTACCAGGAATTGGACCGTAGGGTACATGCATCATTCTATTTTAAGACACACACATTTCAAGACAGAACAAATAAAACTGAGCCCCGAGGGGAGGAACCAGTATGAAATGTCTTAAAACAGCTGCTGAATTTCTACACAGAATAACCATTGTTTATCATCTAAATTAACAATTTCCATCCGTTTAGTTGCTGTGCTGCCTAGGCGTATACTTTATCAGAATACCACCAAGTAATATGGAAATAATACACCAAGAAATTCCAGGCAGTAATTCAGTAATGCTTTGTTTATATGAGGTACTTTACAATTTTCATCCTATATAGGAATAAGGGTAAATAAAATGGCAGTTAATGTCCTGATTTACTGAGTCTTTTCCTGTTCTACTTTGTGTTATGTCTGTTGTGTTTCTGGTCCCTGCTGTTTCATCCTGCTCCACTTTTATCCCTCAGTATCTTTCCACTCTTGAAGCCACTCCCCCCTCTCACCTGCACTGTAGCCTAGTCTCCTCCCATACTCCTCTGTTTCCCTAGGGGCAGGGGTGTACATTCAGGGGCCACATTCAATCCAATATGATCTGAAGTGGGCCGAACCATTAAAATAATAACACACTTATATATAAATAATGCCAACTCCAAACTTTTTATTTCTAACTTCTATGTTTTAGAGTGAAAAAGTAAAATAAAATTATGAAAATGTTTACCTAGAATTTCTACTTGCGATTTTAACACGATTATGTCTCAGCTTATAATTTATACATGTACATTACATTTTACAGATCACGGTGGGCAAAGACACAAAACATTTAGCATTAATCCTAAAATGTATGTGTAAGATATGCATTAGATCTCTAAGATATACATCTATTTACATCTATTTAACTTTAGCAGTGTTTCTCAGATGCAACAAGCTGTGCACAGAAAACATCCAAACAGGATCAAAGCTAACAGCCAGGTTTCAACAAGATGATTTAACATTAAAAACCAAAGCGCCTACAGCGAGCTGTATGTCCCCTGACACCGTATTAGATCCAAAAAAACAGAATTTCAGTCTTCATTTAACATGAGGAGATTTGAGGTGAGCACATATTGATGTAGACTACTTTAAAATTAGGCTGCATCCTGGGCAGTTCAGGAGCAAAGATTACTTATTTACAGGTATGGTCATAAAACCCTGCGGACATTTTTTGAGCTTACGTGCTCTGAAACACCACGACTAATTAAAATAGCACTTCATCTATAGATATTCTAAAGAAAATGATCTTCTTAGTGGCATTTCCCTTGAAAAAAAGAACATCTAAAGAAAAAAATTCTCAACTGAAAAGTATGTAAAATGAAAATTAAAACTCTTAAGTACATCCAGCAGAAATCATTAAGCAATGAATAAATGAAGTGGCTGCAACATTTAATGATGTGGTACTTAAAATAAGCACAAGAATAAGCATGCTTTTACTTCTGGCTGTTGCTATGACGAATCCTTACGATGTGAGGCGTGTGAAGATGTGATAGTCATTTTCACTGACATTTTCTGACATGTCATAGATTAAGAACTAATCCAAAACATACTCATCCCATAGTAAATTAAAGTCTAAGTTTAACTGTATCACAAATCTATTCAATTCTAAACCCTATATTATACTTTGCTTCCAAAAGTACCTTTCCATTCTTTTTACCACCATTGTTTTTTGATACTTCTAAGCTTCTAAACTCATTTTAGTTCAGGGGCCACGTTCTGCCCAGTGTGAGCTCAAGTGGGCCGGACCAGTAACATAACAGTATAATAACGACCTACAAATAATGACAACTCTAAACTTTTCTCTATCATAATTAAATTTTTCTTTTTTGTATTAAAACATAATGTTTAGATTTATAAACTATCTTTTCTTAAAAAAATGTGAATAACCTAGAAAAACCTTAAATTTCTTCTGAAAAATAAGTGCAATTTTAACAATATTCTGCCTCAACTTATGGTTTTCATGTGGACATTAGAACTTACAGATCACAGTGGATCTACAAATACACAAAACAGAATATTGGTGCAATTTTGAAGTTTGAAACTAAAATGAGCTTCGCATCCTTGACTGTTAACCCTTTATCGGGCAAGTGACAATTTTTGGTCAGACATTACAAGACTGACAGCAACAGTTCCAGTGAGGACAGTGAGTCAACAACCTCAGGTCCAATGTGGTCTACAGGGTCTGTAAGGTCCA
>JAPQRQ010000019.1:612621-623931 GCA_037367365.1 Apogon talboti | reverse complement strand
TATGTATATTTTTAAGTTTCAGCACTGAAATCACTTCCCCTAGGTTTTCGACAAAATTGTTGTTTAGTTTTCAGTGGTAACACATGTCTGTGGATGCCCTAGTGGATCATGTGGTACCATCATGGGTTCAGTTTCTGCCCAGCCTTTCCCATCTGTCTCAGCTGCTCTATCACACACACACACACAAAAAAAAACAGTTTAGTCACATTTTCTGTATGAAATCAACCCGTTTTTTTCTCCTAATTTATGTTCTGCCGGTATCTGAACCTAACCATGAACACCTTTAATAATGCTGTTGTTTCTGGGGGACACAGTTGTTACTGTCATCGCATTCTATTTCTTCATGACGCCAAAAGTGCAATGACCTTTTCAAACACCATACTAGATAAATGTTGATATGAATTTGTATTTTTGGTTCAGATGCATTGATATTATAGGTATATTTTGCATAAATTTGTTTATTGATTGAGTTGCAAACCTAACAATTAAAAAAACCTGTTTAGGACCTGTTGATCCATTAATCCTATAAATATACGTATGTCAATAATTGGTGTTAAATACAGTTATTCATCTTTTCATGGTCATCAGATATGACCCATTTGGATGTTCAGAGGCTCCGTAGTTACCATGGAAACACCGTCATCTTCTACAACATTGATTCACCAGTAAAATCCATGGAGTTGGATCAATGACAGTGGGTGGAGATGCATGTGTTTATGTTCAGTTATTGATATATTTGCTGAAAAAGTAATTTTTCTTCAGTTTTCTCTGTTTTGATAGAATAACCTTTGAATTTACTCTGAGCTTTAATGAACATCTACATGGTCTGTGACTTAAATATAGGAAAATACATAATTGACAGTGAAAAAATGCAAAATCAAGAGGATAATGTTATAATAAATGGTGGTAAATCATTTAAGAAATGTTAAGTAGAGGAAAAAAGGCACAAAAGTAGCCCTGGGTCCTTATGGGTTAAACTGGACAACAGGACTGTTACTTAAAGTTAGTTTATTTAAGGTGTGACTGAGCCTGCTGCCTTAATGACCGGATTCTAGTACGAGGATGATGCAAACATCAGTCACATCAAATCTGTCCTGTTTGTCTCTCATTACTGTGACAGCAATTATTGAAATCTAGCGAGGAAAAACAAGTCGGAAGCGTATGTCTTATTTTTGTTTTGTTTGTTTTAGATTCCTTTACAGAGCAGAAATAATACAGCAAACACCCATGAAAAACATAATCTGGAAAGGGAGATTACAGATCATGCCTGGTGATGTGAGCACAGTCATGTGAGGAAACCAAATAGACGGCAGACAACTGCTTTAAAATTGTATTTTTCATCATCCCTCATTAGCACATAAACCTTGTGCCATCTCGGCGTGGAAACTCAGCTTTACCCAGTTGGCATGCACAACACAGCAAATTCTAATTGGCCAGTTTTATTAATGCTTTACAACCATCCTGTCTATCGTGCCAATATGATAGCATTGTGTTGCTGTTTAAAAAGCCAGGGCATTGTGATCCATTTCCTGGGAGTCTGGTTGTTTTTTTTTTTATGATTTTTTTAGGTAATTAAATTTCTTTCTGCAAGCCCTTTATCAACCGCTCTAGTATTTGCGGTTTATCTGTCACTCTAATGAGGCCAGTTTTTTTTTTTCTTCCTTCCCTCCGGGTGTATGAAAGAATTTAAATCTATCAAATTATGCAATCCAACTGCACACGGAAAACTAATGAAAACAAGGCAGTGGGAAATTAATTTGAAGTGATTTGAAAGCAAAGTGTATACCAGGAAACTCGGAGAAGTCTCACTGAGCGAGAAGTTGTCTCTCTGTGCACGGTGGAAGTTTCCCCCAGCAGTGTTTTAAAGCTTTTTATTAAATACTAAACCCACACCAGAACATGCGTCAGTAGATCAGTGGTCATGTGAAGACTACAGGGATTCACAAGGACTTTATAACCCGCTGTTCCCCCCCTTTCAGACCATTTTTGGATCATTATCATTCTGATTCATATTCGGTCTCTTCATGCAGTCCGCACAGGATCGTCTTTAATGTGTTAAGTAAAATGAACGGCTCAGATATTACCCCTCTACAGGCAATACGATAAGAGATCAGACAGGTATTAGATAGGTCTTTGTTTCAGTAATATTAGGATCAGTGTGGAATCTCACCGATCTCCTCCGCCGCCACTCTTTGAGATACTGTAAAGAATATATAGTAAGGAAGGAAAAAGACACTGAAATCCTCTTCACGATGATCCAGACCTCAAACTGAATCAGCGAAAAGTTCACCAAACTCATTTGATCATTGTATTCATCTATTTCCTCCTCATTTACACAGTCCAATTATGAACAATGCTACAAACACAATCAGCACTTTAATTGTGTCGCAAGAAAATGGAACTTGTCACATAAGGATGCAGTAGTTCTATGTGTGTTATGATTAGGCAGGAGGTAGTGGGAGTGATGGTGGACATTTTTCCTTAAAAAGGAAAAATAATATAGATTCATGCAATGTCCATACTAACAAGGATACTTTTCTAAAGAGATGTTTGTTTGTTTTTCTTCTGATTTTTAATGATTTTCTATCCACACGATGCTAAATTGACGACAAACTATTGTTAGTGTTGGACTACAAACTGTGGACACCATGGGTCATACTGGACGAAGCAGATGCAGAAACTTAAATGTGTCATGAAAGCGAGCAGCGGCGACAAGTAAACTCATAAACCGAAGTTACCTTATGTGTTGGTTTAGAATGTTGAAGTGTATTCCATTACATCACAGGTGTCGAACTCCGGTCCTCGAGGGCCGGTGTCTTGCACATTTTAGATATTTCCCTCTTCCAGCACACCTGGACATCATTACATCACTATCAGGCTTCTGCAGAGCTTGGAGATGAGCTGATCATTAATTGAACCAGGTGTGTTGGAAGAGGGAAACATCTAAAACATGCAGGACACCAGCCCTCAAGGACCTGAGTTCGATAACCCTGCTTTACATGATGTGGATTTGTACATAATGCCGGTCCCGTCCGACTCCTAAAGGTATATGTCCAGACCTCCATCTAATGTAGGTCATACTATGATTCATACTACCCTGGATGAGATGTTTCAGGTGTAGGTTCATTACACAAAGCAATACAAGACATGAGCAAAACTGTGTGTGATGACCCTATCCAATTTCTTGGACCAAAATAATAGTTTAGCAAAATATCTGCGTTGGTTTGGACAGGGCATCATGTCATAATAATCCCTGTGAATCATTAGGTCTGACCCTCTGTCAGCATCTACTGGTGTATTTACCTGCTCAGTACCTGCCCTCTGCCTGTGTTTTCTATTTCTCTCTTGTTTTCCTGTGTTTGGGATGTTTCTCGGGGGCGTCAACCTTTGACAGTGTGTTTGTTCCTCCAGCCAATAACGACATCATTGTAGCGTTGAACAATCTAAAAATAAAGCTGCCCTTCTCACTTTGCCATGTTTAGAGGGAATGCAGTTCTGTCTGAGAGACAGAACTGTGACCGAAGCGCACACAGACACTTTTCTGCCTGTCGTAGCCAACACAAGCAGAAAGGTGTTCTTCAGTTGTGTTTTCATACAGATCATTCCCATAGAGTTTTGTGGGTGAGCTTTAGAGCAAAGTCACAGGGATAACAATTAAATAATATTTTATTTTTCTATTTCTTTTTCCACTATCAGTGCTCGCTCTCTGCATTCGTTCTCCCCTTCACCTGACCCCCACAATACACTTTGCCTTTAGGTTAAGATGATAAATGCTCCTTAATTAGAGTTAGGAAGGTTGTGGTTTGGTTTAAATATTGATTATATGCATTGTAAAAAGACTTTGGATAAATTATTGATAGTCAACATTTATACATTTTTCAAATGATGGTCATCAACACTATTTAATATTGATTGTGTTTGAATAAAACATTTAGAAGGTGGCTTCACGTTTACCATGTTTCTTCAAATAAAAGCCTGGAGTCAGTTTCAAGCCCGATCTGTAATAAGAACTGGAGACAAGGTCAACCTGAACAAATAAAAGCTGGTTCTTGAACACAGGCAGAGGTCAAAATAATATGGACAACCCTCTGGTTCCTGTTATGTAATGTACTGCCAACTAAGCATGATGTTAATATCTATAAAAAAAATGTACGAAGTGATTCTGATTTCTTTCCTACATCAGTTGTCAAGGTGAGGTTCTAGACCATATATCTGAAGTGTTATCGTCCAATTTCAGTCACTGTATTTGTCTTACTTTATTTAGAGAAATTTGAAAAGGCAGCTAGAAGATGATGTTTAGCAAAAAAAAAAAAAATCTAGTTAAGCGCTGAATGGTTTCTATCCACTGAAAGTGAATATTGCAAATATGACTGGATCAAAATACGTAAGTTGTTGCACCAAATAGAACCACCTCTACAGAGGGACTTTGAATTAAAAAGCCTGCATCTAATAGAAGCAACATGCAAATAAAGGCCTGGTACCTCCCATAGATGAGAGGAACAATGGTCCAGGCCATAATTGGAAGAAATAAAAAGCCAAAGGACACAACTGGAGATGCAATTTATATACAGAGGTGTTCTATTTTTTATTGTTAATAGTTTAATATCTTGGTATAGCTTTTTTGTTGTTGAGACCTTGGTAATTAATTTCATTCCTCGCGTGTACCACGCACATGGAATGACAACGAAGTCTCCTTGAATCTTTGTATTTAAATATATAACCACATATGAATGTATTTTCTAGGCAAGTGGGTTTTCACCATGTACGGTACAATTCGTGAAACTTGTGTCTGAACAGATGACCAGAGCTTCAAGGTCAACTGCTCAGAGACTGTAAAAGAAGCTCAGCCTTTTTATGTGATGCATTAAAGAATGGAATAGGCTCCCAGAGAGTCTCAAAATATGTGCATGTGATTTTCAATGTGAGCCCAGAATGAATGTATACTGGTTAATATACCCCAAAGTAAAAAGCATATAAACGCACATAAACAAAAACCAACACTCACTCTGAGGAGAGGCTTTCTTTGCAGTTGTACGTTCTGCGACTGTTCCACTCCAGTAATACAAGATAATAAAGTTAAATTCGTAATACGGTAACAGTGGTTACTGTATATATATTGTAGGGATCAGGTTATCTTGATGTTTGAGTTACTTTAGTACGATAACTTCAAATTCGGCACTTTATCATGAAACATTAATTCAATATCATTCAAACTTCACAAACTCAAAGATTTGGAGAAACACAGATACAGAGAGAGTGAGTGAGTGCAGTTAACACCAGCCACTCTGCAGCTGTTATATGCAACAACTTAAGTGCATGTAGCACATTTTGCTGTTCTTTTGTTAATTGGACAGTTTTTGCAATATTTACAATGAAAGGGTCTGGGTTTTTTTGCAACGAGTGAATATTCTCCAATTTACATCCATGCAAATGACACAGGTGTAACAACTGTGACTGTGTTTCTTTCCCTCTCTCTCTCTCGCTTTACCCTCTCTCTTTAACCCCAACGGGTCAAGGCAGACGACCATCCACCAGGAGCCAGGGTCTGCTTGAGGTTTCTGCCTGTTAAAAGGAAGTTTTTCCTCACCATTGTTTGCTCCTGGAGGATTCTGTTGGTTTCTGTAAATTGGCTTGAGAGTCTGGTTTAGACCAGATCTATATGTAAAGTGTCATGAGATAACTTCTGTTATGATTTGGCACTATATAAATAAAATTAGATTTGATGTACATGCGCAGTTCGCAGTAAATTCCACTCTTTGCAGGTGTTTTGCAGCTGCAGAAGTCACGGAGTTGCTGTTTGTTTGACCTGTGCCTCACTGTAAGTATATGCATCCTACAGTTTATGCTTCCTTCCTGTCCATCAGAGGCCCCTTGCACTGAATAGTTCATATCATGGAGAATTGAGATTTATCACACAGTACTTCCTTCTCCTCTTCTAACCTCTGTTGGTCTTCTTTAACCTTTTACTGGCAGAGGAGCCCGATTTTTCCTATTTTTGACACCATTGTCAGTGCACAAGTGATATATTTAAATAAAATTGCGATTTTAGAACCGTCTTTATGGGTAAAATCCAACAAAGCTATGTGAAAAGCTATGCCCTTCTTGCCCAGGGTCTACTTCTGTTAACAGTCCTCAAGGCCAGTTCTGAAAAGGCAAAGGAGCTTTTACATATGCACCTATCTACACCTTAGACCTTCAGCAAAATGTCAAGAAACTGAACACAGCGGTTTCTCCCAAGGAATCTAAATTATTTCTGTTAAGACACCATGCGGTCTCATTAAATTGAAAATGTTATAGGGCATGTAAGGACCAGGTTGTATTGTACAGTATTGTTGTTATATTATTCTTTTATAAGATTGCCCCACTGCTGTTTTTTTAAATGTTGCTTTTAATTGCATTTGAGGTACTTACGATATGAAACATCTCATTTGCATTCTCACCGTTCAGTGTTTACAGGTAAACTTCAACAGGGTACCACTGCACTTCCACATTAGCATTAATGATGTTGAACAAATTATTTGGACAGGCGTTCAAATTTGGGCCGCAGACCATGTAAGAGGAATTATGAAGTTGTTTACATCTGTTGCCCTTCCAGAAACGCTACATAACTTGAATAAATACCAGCTTTTTATGCATAAGATCAGTGTCCAGTCTCTGAATAAATCCAATGCTGCACATTTTACACAATACAAGAGCAAAACTATTTTTTTATAACCCATAAAGACCCAGTACTTCTTTTGTGGTAGTTCCCAAATGACTTTTTTCTCTGTTTAACTTTTCTGTATGCATTCATTCTAATATTATGCTCAGTATTTTGCATTCTTAAGTGAAAATCAGGTCTTTTCCTATATTTAATTTCCTGATCATGTAGATATTCATAAATAAAAGAAATTTAAAAAAATTTAATTTGAGGGTTATTATATCAGAAGCAGAGAAAAAGTGACTTTTTCAGTAAAATATATCAATAACTGAACATTAAAACAAGTGTGTCCATCCACTGTCATTGATCCAATGCCAGCAAATCAATGTTGTAGAAGATGATGGTGTTTCCATGGTAACTACAGAGCCTCTGAGCGTCCAAATGGGTCATATCTGATGACCATGAAAAGATGAATAACTGTATTTTACACCAATTCTTTACATGGATTAACAGGATTAGTGGATTAACAGTTATTTAACATTTTATATCAGTAAATGATTTTGTTTGCCAGTGGATGTTTGGGTCTTTCCGGGTTAAATGGGAAAAAACTGTTAAAAACATATATTGTGTGTCTCTGCTGTCAGTTCACTAATAGTGTTAAAATAATTGTAGCGTCGAGCCCAACCCCTGCATCATCATCCAGCTCTGACAGTGTTTTGGATGTCATTACTTCCTTGTGTAGTCATTACACCTCATCAAACTTCAGCAGCTCAACTAAGCATCTAAACACCGAGTTAAGTAAATAATAAACACATTACATTATGCTTACACTGAGTGTTCATTGTGTGAGACAGTTTGGATGAGTAACTTTACTAAATAGTTTGTTAAGTCTCACGATAATACAGTATGAAGGCATTTAATCATCTTCTTTATTGTTATCTTCTCCTTTTTTGCTCATTGAAGATATTCTCTCTCTCCACATGAGCAAGGGCAGTAAAAGTCATTTTCTTAATATGTGTCTTTACATAGAACTTCGCTGTTCATACACAGTGTGCAATTCCACTTTATCTTAATTAAATCAATAATATTACCTTCATTATGTCAGGTTTAATTACACGCTAATATACCCAGAGGGATTTTTTTTTTTGTCCTGTTTGTGTTTCTTTCTCTCATTTCGTTGACCTTGAGTGTAAAATCCCTGTGTGTCCTTCATTAGTAATTAACAGCTGCGTGTTCTTCTCCAGAGATGCATAGATGTCTGTTGCCTTGCGCTCTCCTGTCTCTGCGGTACCACATGTGATGATGGTCTGAAATTCTCTGCAAAGCAAGGGAAATTATCAGGACCTCTTGAACTTCACAAACCCCCCTGCGAGAGACGAAGCAGTCGAATTTATTTCCTGAAATTACCACCTCCTGAATATGGCTGAGCTCTCTCTGGAAAGCCAGCAGATGCCATTCAGAATGAGATCTACCGCAGAGACTCCCAGCTTTCCCCTCCACTGGGGGTTTGTGTCAAATATTCATAATTTCCCCATAATACTGAGAGAACTTTCTAAAGGTGGCTTGAATAGCGGCAGATAAAGCTCCAGCTTGCATTTGAATACAACTTATTAAATTAAAGTCATCTGCCATTATATTAAAATAAATAACAGTACCTAGTAATGATGTTTTCTGATTAATAAATTAGTGAGGACCAAATTTCTGTACAATTGCTTAGAAATTAATGAAACAACCTGGTGGTCCTCAGTGGGATAGCCAACAATCATGACTAATGTTTTGAGACTAATGTATGTTTTAACCCATTATGTGTTGTTGTTTTCAAATGCATTTATTTTCCCTACATTTTCCCTATTTTCAAACTGCAACTGCAAACATCAGCCACATCAAATCTGTCCTGTTTGTCACTCATTACTGAAATGTAGCGAGAAAACATGTCGAAATGCGCATGTTTGTTTGTTTTTTGTTTTAGATTCCTTTACGAAAAAGAGATAATACAACAAACATCCACAAAAACCATAATCTGGAAAGGGACATTACAGATCATACCTACATTTATTTCCCTACAACCAAAGTGGACATTTCAAAAGGTTTATATGTGGTACGGGTGTTCCAAACTCTCAATAGAATTGGCAAGTAATGTACCAGAACATACTTAGGGCAAGCAAAACCACAAACGGATCAACGCTATGCATCCACAGACTGTATCACTCACTGAATAAAGTATAAAGCTCATTGTTTACACACATCTGTATTATGGTATCAACGTGTTTTTATCTAAAATATAGCTGGTTATTTGATAGTTGGTCAAAATAACAATGTTTTATGAAATACACATGCTGCGTCAGCTGATAGTTTACATTATGGCTCTATTAGCTTAGCTCTGTTTTTAGATTGAAAACAGCCACAGTAAAACCACAATCACCTCTGTAATTCTCTACAGTTTGTGTTGTCAGTAGCTGTGCTAAAGATCTGGTTGGAATCATACAAACAAGGTCAGGACTGTAACAGTTTAGTCTGACCCATGGGTCAACAAATAGCCAAACTAGCAAAGATAATATCATATCATAAATGTATACCTTCATAAACCTTATAATTAAACTCAGCCCTGTACAAGAAATGCTGTGGATGCTGGATTTTTAAATTTAGTAAAACAATAATACACTTACTATTATTTTCTTTAATTAATGTTTAAATTATTTGCAAACTGTGTCTCTTAATAAAATAAACTGTACCGTGTTAGTTGGACATAAACAATGAACCCATATATCTGCTCTGTTAAACCTCAGCTCTTATTGTTCACTGATCCTCTTTTGTTTCAGTTTAAACCTGTCAGCTTCAACACATCTTGATCCTCAAAAAACTTAATTTGCCATGTCAAATTAACAGGGAATAAACTGTGATGATTACGCTTGAGATGTGTTTTGACACTTCAAAATCAGGCTCCCTTTTGTCTGTTATGAATGATAGTAACATATTAGGAAATGGTCTAACATGCAAACTGATAAAAGGACAAAATACAGTAGGCTAACTGACTCAGAATCTGAGATACAGCAAAAATAAAATTAAACATGCAGCAGTAATGTTCTTGCCACATAATGAGCTCAATTCAGTGTATGAAAACAGAGTTAGATTTTTCTTTTTAAGTGTTTAGTAACAAATATAACCATTTACGCTTCTTGTTAAGTGAAATCACCTATATTAACACTATCACATATACGTATGTATATATCAATGAAATACTTTACACACTATACCCTTATAAGATCAGGTTATTGAAATAAAAGTGTGTTGTACAGGACATTAGTTCAAGCTTTATTTAAGTCTTAAGAGATTTTTGAGGTCATGCCCTTGTTTCCAGTGACACTGAGAGCCCAACAAAACAGAATAAATACATAGAAATTACTGATAGGTACAGCAGTGCAAAACTAAAAGCAGACTCTCCAGTTTTAGTTTTTGCCCGAGGATGGTCAGGCATCAGCCAATCACTTGAATGTTTTGAATAATGACTATGTTTAATGCAGAGGTAATATATAGAGGCATGTTACCATTTAAGGCTGAACACTATACATGATTTGGCATAGTTTCAGAAAAACTGAAAATTGAAAAAGTAGAAGGTGGAATTTAGGATTAAGAATATCCTCACTATTATGTTACACTCACTGGCCGCTATATTAGATACACCTCTTCAATAGCACATGAACGCAAATATCTAATAGTCTAATCACAAAACAGCAGCTCAGTCTGCTTCTGCTGAAGTTCAAACCGAGCATCATAATAGGAAAGAAAAACGATAAAAAGGCTTTGAATGTGGTATAGCTGTTGGTGTCAGACTGGTCTGTGCATTTCAGAAATTGATGGGCACCTGTGATTTTCTTACACAACCACAGAGAATGGTTTACAGGTTTACAGAGAATGGTTCAGAAAAGAGAAAATACCCATTCACCACATGTTATGCAGAAGAGCATCTCTGAACACACGTCAAATCTTGAAGCAGATGAGCTAAACCACCATCATATACTGTACACTGACTGGTCATTTTATTAGGTACACATGGTACTAGTCAGGTGTAGGCTACCAAATCAAGTGTCCATTGAGTGTATATTTCACTGTCATTCCAAATATGACAATATTCTAAATTTGACAGGTTCTTGGGTAAGTTGCATATTCTATGGGGATGTTCTGAGTAAGGCCTTTTTCTAAGTGGAGCATTTCCTGCTTAAGACAACTGAGACATGCTGATATTATTCAGGTGTTATGAGGATTCTTTGTGGTGTGTTCTGAATATGCATGAAGAGTACTGTGCAAAAGTCTTGTACCACCTTTAGTTTTGTTGTTTTTGCAGGGTTGTAACAAGGACACATATTTATTTCTCAGTCTCTTCTCTTGGATACACCGAGAAAATATTTGCACAGTGACTAAATGCCTTCTACAGGCTCAAGTCAGTATTTAGTGTAACATTCATTCCCATTGAAAATTAGAAACATCTGTCATGTGTTGAACGCAACACAGGCATCAATGAAACTGTGATAAACATCAGATATTTAGGCGTATTGTCTGAACTAAATAGGTAAAGACATTAAATGTAGAAGGGGGTGTCATGGTGGCAGCCCATGCCATGTGAATAAAGGCACCTCCATTGTTCTCAGGCTCCAGGCCTGGTGCTGGGTTGG
>JAPQRQ010000019.1:582113-600408 GCA_037367365.1 Apogon talboti | reverse complement strand
TTTGTGTGTGTGTGTGTGTGTGTGTGTGTGTGTGTGTGTGTGTGTGTGTGTGTGTGTGTGTGTGCACCTTTGTATGCTATATGTGAATGGTTTGATAAGCTTTCAGACGCACTGGGGAGCCTCTGTTCCCTCCGTCCCTCAGCCTGGCAGTAATGGTTGATTAGAGACTCCGCTCGTCTCTCCACATTGGAAGGTTTTCTCCCGACTGAAAACGTGCCTCTGAGCATCTGAGCTGTCAGAGAGCCATCGACTGATGCACGGTCTCTTTCTTCAGGAGACAGGAGTGCATAACAGCACACAATGTCCCTTCTGTCTCTGTGTGTTTTGTGTTCATCGTCCCTGTCACGAGGAAATAAATTGGAAGGAATCTGTTCAGTGAAAGGTGACACTAATGAGTTAAAACTGTGTTTATGCGTTTGTGTGTCATGCAGATGCTGCTGTAAAACAGGAAACTGATATATTTGATCATAGTATTTAGTCTCTCTCTCTTTTTTTTTTTTTTTTACTTTTTTTTTAATTTAGTCTCATTTGATGACAATATACTGTATATCCCAGGTTGCAGTGTTGGGATGGCAATTCTTGTTTGTAATAAGTTACAGGTTGCTGGATACTCTGTTAAAATGTAACTTAGAATGTAAGTTCTTATATTCTGGTACAATTTTTTTCTTTTTTTTTTCTTTTTTTGAAATGGTACAAATCCACAGGAGACCAATCAGGAGGAGCACCCACACTCAGAGCGTATTCTTCCAAATGAATGGAGCCTGATGGTGTTGACGTGAAATCTGCTAAACGAAGGCAAGTAAAATGATGCAAAGCAACACAATTTGTTCTATTCTACATGCACTTTCTAGCAACTTTTTTTTAGCAAGAAAAAATTGTAACTGATTAGCAATACCAGTTTTTTCTCTTTAACAGATTATGAGAATATTTATCAGGCCTTTCATGTAAGTGGCTTCCCCCCCGTCACAGTGATTCTACACTTATATATTAATAGGAACTTAAACCTATTTATTGCTCAATGGGGGCATCAGTGTAGAGCAGCAGAGCTACACCTTTGCCATTGTGGAGTGAAATCTATTTCCAGTTTCCCCATTTTGCTTCTATGCATTTTCACAGAAGTGTGTTTAATGACACGTCTCAATCAATCAAGGTTCAAGAGGTCATGAGGTGTGACCGTGGTGAAAGTGACCAATCATAACAGGGTCAGAGCCTCCTTTGGTTTCAGCCCCAAACTGTCAAAAAAGTCAGATCAACTTGGGTGAGCAGCATTCAGCTTCGCAGAACAGACTCACTCATGCACAGTGGACATTTTGTGCATGTGCAGGTGGTGTTCTTTACACTCTGTGGGTTTTATTTCTCACTCATAAGGGCACATATAGTTTTCAGTTGGTGAATCCACACAGAAGACTTATACTGTGTGAATGAGCGGGTAATATCTATGCACCTGAAATCATATGTATGTGAAAATTTGACACCATACCTCTTTTAGATCTAGAAGCTGATGTAGTAAACTGTCCAACCCTATATGTTACTAAATGTTAGTTTGTCTGTCTTGCTAATGAGACTGTGTGTCTCAGTGGGACTACCTGTATAAAAAAGGTTAAATCAACACATGATTTACTACCCTCTTTCTTGGTTATGAACCTGATGGTCTTAGTAAAAATTACACTTAACCTCCTCAAGGTCTTGCTGGCAACGAGTAAAAAAACATTACAAAATACTGGCTTAAGAAAGATTGTCCATCGATGGCTGTTTTTACCAATATTGTAAATCATCTCCACTGACTAGAACAGATGACCTATACAATACAACAGAGGGTGACTGTGAGAGTGAATGAATAATGGATCCATTGTACGCGCTTTGAGTATGCGTTAATAGAAAAGCGCTATATAAATCTAATCCATTATTATTATTATTATTATTATTATTATTATTATTACTACAACTGCAAAAAGAATTGGGTGAAGAACGTTGGGGAAAATGGTGCGTTTACTTGTCCTGTGAGACAAATTTGTAAATCATTGTTTGTAAAAATTGTTTTGTTTGTCCATACAATGTATTCTTTGTGACCCCCTTGACCTCACGACCTGTCTGTTCTGTGTTGTGTTTCTGTATCTGTTAAAAAAAAAAAAAAGGTTAAATAAATAAAAGTTATAACACTTTTACTGACCTGTATTCTTGGATGGTGAAAAGATACAAAGCTTTTTAGCAGGAAGAATACTTTTATAGTCACTAACATTTGGATTTTTAAGTGTAATCTACATATTTTTTTCTCAGAAGCTGCAAAGAATTCCAGTGATACAGGGTAATGCTGCTTCAGTACTTACTACCCAACACTGCTCATGTGTACTGAATAAGAACTGCATGTTCAACTGTGCATTGACTGCCTTCACATCAGTAGCATCAATCAAATCAATACAGCTTGAACTAACAAACAGATGGACAGACCAACTTATCTTATGGAGATCTGGACGCATCTTGAGCTGAATATATTTCATATTAGCAAGAGGTTTGTAGTGGGAATATATGGTCTTCACTCATATACAATTATCACAACTTTTGTGTGTAATCATAGGTGAAGCGGTCGCATTGGGAATCCAGAGAGACCTTATGGCTGTACTTGAGTCTAGGTGTGTCTAAATTAAGGAAAATTACTTTAAGGAGCAAAATAAGAATGACAGTCCTGTCGCCAAGGTCAGCTTTTCCATATTCATAACCAAACAAAATGTATAAACCTTAATACAAGCTTATCTGATCTGAGGGATAGTAATAAAAACAAGTGTACAGAGTGGCAGGTTATTAAGACACGGTAGGGAATATTATTTTTGGACAGGACAGAGAAGAGAATGTTCTTCCCAACATGTCTTTGAGCTCACTTTTTACTTATTAATACTGTGTGTGTGTGTGTGTGTGTGTGTGTGTGTGTGACTCAGACTTTCACACATGGAAGAACACACTCTGACTCCCCACGTGGGATGTCATGCACCAGATCACTGCAAAACTTTAAGAAGTAAAATGAAACACAGCGTTAAATTCCTGGGGGTTGGTTGTTCTGTTTCATTGAACATTTGAAGGATTTACTTAAGATTTTGTCTTTCCTGCTATGAAAGTCCTTTTAAGAGTCTAACATATGTTTGGAGCTCTCTCAGATGTGCCAGATGTAGGAAATGTAACTGTTTACTGGTTTCCTACTGAGAGTTTTTTTTTTTTTTTTCTCCTGCAGGTACTTATGCACATGTCATAGCATCTATTATTAATCGCAAAAGTCTTACAAGAACTGAGGCTCTTTGTTCACATCCACATCATATGCATGTTTACATAGAAGACAACTGCCAAGGTCTGTCTACAACAAACATATGCTATTTTTACTGATGTTCTGCAAGGTCAGTAATGTAGTGAGATGTTATATCCCCAAAACTCCATTTTGGGGATATAACCCTGAACGCCGCCGCCATCGATCCACCGCCGGATCTCCTTGGTGTGAAGGCGATAAGTAGGACAGATTAGGTTGGCTTTCTTCTTCCTTGATGACCGACATAGGGACCCCTAGTGGAAGAACCCTATTGAATTCAGCCTCTCTAGGGATAGTGGAATTCATCCAAATGGGGACGCTTTAGTTGAAAATCAGGTTTTTTGGACATAAACCAAGCAATAATAGGCCGATTGAGATGAAATTTGGCTCATGTTGACAGTCTTACAAACGTCCATGTTCTGGAACCATCCAGAGTTCATATGGGGTCATTTTCATTCACTAGGTGGAGTTTTGTGGGAAACATTGGTTCTGTGACCATTATTCTGACACTATCAGGTCCATGTAGCTCAGATTGAGTTCATATCAATTGTCTAACAATTCTCTTTCTTCATGCCACTACCTTGACTTTACATGATGTCATATTTTGACACCAGGTGATGGGTTTTTTCCCAAATGGTCGGGGATTTCAGGGATATACACTTGCCGTCAGCCCTCGACAGCGTAAGCCTCGTTTGGTCACGAGAATAACATGGTATAAAGATCATTCTATACTTTTTATTTTGAAAAAAATAATGCTTAATTATGTTAAATCTGGCAGAACACATAGTTCAGACAAAAACATGACCACCCAAAGGTGAAACAATTATTTGAAAGGAATCTGTTAAATATGGGACTGGATACCCAATATGGAGGACACCTTCAGAAACCTGGGCATGTGTCCTATACTCCAGGATGCATTATTATAATAAATCAAAATTAATATCAGTTAAATATTTAAGTAAACATAAAGAAAATAATTATACTGAATGTATATTAAACCTCATTCAGCCATAGTAAAAGAATGGAAATGTACTGTAAAGCCACACTGTGTTGAGGAAAGTTGGTCAGCATGGCACAAAATATGACATTTTATATTACAATATTATACATACAATATTAGCTGTTAAAATATAATAAGAACAGATCATTAGTGGCTGCATGACTCTTATTTTACTGGAGGTTCAAGGAAAAAGACTGGTGCTTTCTGAGAACTGCTTTCAGTCCATTGATTTTCAGCTCTTGCCAACAAAAGTTCATTGTTAGAAATATGACCTTGTCACCACGGTAACGGTCAATTATACTAACCATCGGCACCAACTGACAAAAAGAAGGATACATAGTTCCTTCTGTGTGTGGTTTAATAATAATATGGAACAAAAAGAAAAGTGAGCTATTGGCTTTGGTATAGTTCTGATCTGAGTGTATTTACAGTTTTGTATCATAATGAAATGTTTTTC
The DNA here is from genome assembly GCA_037367365.1 of Apogon talboti. Classification (NCBI taxonomy): domain Eukaryota; kingdom Metazoa; phylum Chordata; class Actinopteri; order Kurtiformes; family Apogonidae; genus Apogon; species Apogon talboti. The sequence goes on along the minus strand of JAPQRQ010000019.1, from coordinate 595,659 downwards.
AGTGTCTCATAGTCACTGTAACTTGTTTCTCTTCTACTTTACAATTCTAGAATTCTAAACTACATAACATGAACAAATGAACAGTTTCATTCAGTTAAAAGAGCTTTTCCATTTAACCCATAAAGACCCAGTGCTACTTTTGTGGCAGTTCTCAAATTAATTTTCTCTATATTAACCCTTTCTTAAGTGATTTAGCACCATTTATTCTACTATTATTTCTTCATTTTGCATTTATCTCGGTGAAAAGCAGGTATTTTCTTACATTTCAGATTAAAGTTGAGGGTTATTATGTCAGAAACAGACAAAACTGAAGAAAAAGGGACTTTTCAGCAAAGACATCAATAACTGAACGTCAAAATAAGTGTGTCCATCCACTGTCATTGATCCAACTCCATGGGTTTTACTGGTGAATCAGTGTTGTAGAAGATGATGGCGTTCTGCCTCTGAACGTCCAAATGGGTCATATCTGATGACCATGAAAAGATGAAAAACTGTATTTATACCAATTATTGACATGTATTGATAGGATTAGTGGATCAACAGGTATTAAACAGTTACATCAGTAAATTGTTTAGGTTATCAACGGGTGTTTGGGTCTTTGTGGGTTAAAGCCTAAAAGCCATGTTCTACAGTAGGTCATAACACCTCTGACGCATTTGTCACTGTTATGAAATCTGATTGAAGTCACAATTACATCCCAGGTTTCATTGAACAAAGACCGGCTTTGGCTCGGAAGAAAATATCTGATATCACCTCGTCTTATATAACATAATGTTAGATTAACTACAATATAAAATCCTCTGAGAGCATTAGCAGGGCACATCTTACAGCAGGCTGGTTGAGATTAAACCACAGATTGTTCAGCTTACATTTAGCCCGTGATCCTGAGGTCAACAGTCCCATGAGAATTGAAGCACTGGAGTGAATCTTAAAAGTTCTTTATTGAAGTGAGATGGACCAGTGCCTCTGGACTCAGGAGACTCTTAGGCTACGTTCAGATTGTAGGCAAATGTGGCCCAAATCCGATTTTTTTGCCCATATGTGACTTGTAGTCGAACTGTTCAAGACAGTTTGAACAGCACCAATCCAACCCAGGCCACTTTCATATGTGGTCCTAAATCAATAATATGCGACTTCAGTCTGAACGGCCAGGTCGCATTTATCCGACCTTTACGTCACTGAAATGCAACAAACGTGACAATTCTGTGTCCCAGGAGGAGGAGCGGCAGGAAAATCAACAACAACAACAACAACAGCACGCCCGAGACAAGACACCTCCATATTTACTTCCATAAACACAGTGCGTGTCTGCGTGGTCACGTATTACGTCAGGACCTCTTTTACAGGTCGCATTCAGTTCATACTCAAAACTAATAGAAGTCACATTTAATGTGTATGAATGAAAAAAAATCAGATTTCACAAAAAAAAAAATCTGAATTGTGCATTAAGACCTACTGTGTAAAAGTAGTGCTGGTCAGTGCTGCTGAAAAACACTGGTCCCTCATGCTTTAATAAAGGACGTTTTACTGACCCCTGAGTGCTTCAGACCTCTAGGGATTGTTGTCCTCAAGGTTGTGAACTCAACGTAATCCAAGCAATCACTGTTTTATCTCTTATATGGAACATCATAAGTACACCTGATTGAAGATTACCGTCCACTTTTTACAGCTTAGGAGGGCACTCAGCATTACTTTTCTTTTTTTTTTCTCTAAAAGAGTTAGATTGATGATTATTCTACGGCGACCGTTGTGTAATTAGAGCATGATTCACCACGTTTATTCTTTATTTAATTTGCTTTAATGGCCAAATATAAAAACAAACTGTATATCTCTCCACATTAGGCCATAAAAGGCACATTCTCACTCCCCTTCACTGTACACACAGCAGCCATTCCAATCCCTGTATTACTTAGATGGCTTTAATTTTCTAAGCACTTGCAAACAACACCTGCTCTAAATGCCAGCAATACATTTCAACCCAGCTCGCCCCAGCTGTGTGGTCTGCACGGCTCATTGGCTTTATGATGATTACATTTTCGGAGATAACCTTTTCTTGCTTTCCACAGATGTCAGTAATTTAGGGGCCTGTTTTGTCGTAACTGCTCATTCCTGGTATTAGTCGAGACCCCTTGATATCCAGCTTCATCAGGAGTCACTAATGGATTTTGAACTCTGTCAGAAGGTTACAGGAAGACAGTAAAGAATAAAATGTGTGAAATCTCTATAGGTTTCTTCAGTCTATCTGAAATACCTGCAGTGGAGGAAGTATACTGATATCTTACATAAAGGGGCTATTTGTAGTATTTTTACTTCCAGATATTTAAAAAAATGACTGAGAATTATCATTAGAGTGCTTAGAAGACAGAGTTAATGGCTTATAGAGACACAAACTGAGTCTATTAATAATAACTGGCGAGGGAATTTATGTGACCACTAGAGGGAGTAGTGAGTCACTCTGTCGCTCTCTCGTGGTGAGGAAAACTAATGCCATTGGACTGTTGACCAAAGCATCAGACAGCGACCAGATGGGATGAGAACCACTAACACAAAGTGATAAACACTACAAGCACTGTTGTTTTCGCCACTGGACACAGCTCTAAATGAAAAGAATGGAGTGTGATGCTGAAAAGGCAGCATTTCTTCAACACGAATGAGTTTTATTATGAGGCTTATGAAGGTGTAAAGTTATTATGTGATGATTCTGTGGGTGTTTTCTTTCTAAAAACAGAGCGATAATGTAAACTATCAGCAGATGCAGCATGTGAAGATTATAAGACACAGTGGTTATTATGCGTTTGTGGTTGAAGAACAAAATGTGATAAAGGTGCAACAAATGAGATTTATACTTTATTCAGTGGGTGGTACAGTCTGTGGATACATATCTTTGATTCACTGGTGGTTTTGGTAGCCCTAAGTATGTTCTGACTGAAGGTTATCCCCCTGCTGTAGAGTTTAGAATGCCAATATTATAACCCCTTTAAGTAAAAACACTAACAGCACTCTGAATATAGAATGCTTTCTTTATGGAGTAACAAACCTTTACTTAAGGAAAAATATTACTAGCAAAATGTGCTTCAAGTCCAAATAATCAAGTGACTATTCATTGTGTCACTGGTATTATACCACTGCATTTGATGTTGTCTGGACTAATATTACTGATATGTTATTATGTTATGTGTATGTCGCATTTTACCACAAAAGATGTTTAGGTTAAGGTAATTTGAACTTAAGTGGAATAAAAAGCAACATCTGTACAAGTATAGAGTTGCATGTGAATACAAGTACAGTATGTTGTGTAAAACCATTTTAATTTCCTGATGGTGATATGCATACTGAACCCAGTTCTCCCCTCTAGTGCTTTCTTAGAGGACACTAAAAATGGTGTAAGTTGTTTCCTAATGACCTATCCTCTCATGCATATTTTATGCAATGTTCTCATTCACATTTGAAAAGCAGCTAATTCAAAGGCATAAATATTTTATATTGAACCTTTTATATTCCCACCTCCCACATTTCAATTAACTGCAAAAATGTATCTCCTAAATGAATATGCAGCTTTTCAATCTGCCGTGGAAACCGATCCCCTCATTAGTTGATGTTTGTTATGCCGCCATAAAAACAGACAACACAAAGCATTAGCGAGATTGCATTTCTCATTGATTAACCTTTGAAAGCCTCTTTGAGCCATCCTTGTCGACCACAGTAAGCACACTTCACATCCAAGACTCTGAATTTACGATGATGCAGAGACGAGTGGCCACAGCTTTATATGTTCTGATGTGTATTTACGCCTTACATCGCCACCTGCGCGTGTCGTTGCACTGTAAGAATCAGACCGAAGGCGCAGGAGGCCACAGCACCTCATCAATCAAATGGAGAGTAATCAGACACAGATTGCTGCAAATCGCCCAGGAGGATAGGAATCAATGTAGAGCAAAATTAACCCAGGGAAAAAAACTGACAAAGATGAAACAACTGGTACGAAATTAGATATGAATTCCAATTATGATAAATACCATGGCTCACGGCACAAGGGCTTGTTTGTTGGCTGTGGATTCTTTGAAGGACACCAAGTGGAACTGTTCTGCATGGGTTGATATGGAGCGGTGTGATGGTTAATAAGAAATAAAAGTCATCCATGTTTTCCCAGTAAACTTCACTGGGCCCGCTTTGCTTCCAGCAGTTGCTTTTTATACCCAGACACTGTAATCTCAAAAGCACAAATCACTAAATAAATGCGAGAAAATAAGTGCAATGTTACAGGTGTTGCTCATATTGACAAACCGCAGAGTTGCTACCCAAGTGTGGTCCCACCTCATCAGCTTTAGTGTTTTATTTTAATAACTTGCAGTTCAGTGTTCCACTCTACATCAATAAATCCCATTTTCAGCTGCAGCAGACATCTGTTTTCAGCCAAAAAGCCCAGAAAAAAACCCCACTGTCTATGACCTGCCAGACACCAAACAGACGAGACAATGACTGACTGCAGAGAAATAGTCACGCATTTAGCAGATAAAGAGCCAAAATATCTCTAAGGACCTGCTTGCCACCAAATGAGAGATGCTCGGAGCAAGTTGTCTTATGCATTCTTTTCTTCAGATGCAATTTTAAACAATTTGGAAATCGCTGAAAAAGATCTCTCCCTAAAATGTCGCCATTGTGCGCTTTGGGTGCAGACTATATTCTCTTGTAGTAAAGCTGTCAGTATAGTTTTCCAAACTGTTTAATGTTTTTAAGTTTACGCACTAAAAGCACTTTTGTCAGTGCTCAGAAAAGATTATCTCTTAGTTTTGAGTCATTTTCCATTAAATGTTTACGGACTCTTTATGTGTTAAAATCAATCCCAGGTGTCTTTCATTAATCGTAACCAGGTGCTGCCAGTGCTTAAACCTCACCATAAGAACTTTAATAATGCCATCAATTCTGAGAGACTCATTGAAGTCCATCAAAACTTCAAAAAAGTGAGCAGTTTTAATAAACGTGTATAGAAATTTGCATGTAGAACATACTTTTAGTTAAACATATATTGTTTGCAGAAAAATACAATTTACAATATTTTGCTGCGGTAAATATGTTGGAAAAACACAAAGGTTTTTCCCCATTTGGTTATTTTTGAATCAGATTTAAAGGCTCAGTGCATAACACACTACTTGGAGAAGCTAAATATTCTTTAGGTTTTAATAAATACACAATCAGCTGAAGACATGAATCACTGCATTTTTGTTCCATGAGAAAGAATACATTTGTATCATCATCATCATCAATAGATGCCACTGTCATACATTGAAGCTATAAACATTTTGGTGTCAATGTACACAGCATGTTCATATATGACATATCACATTTCTATAAACACTGGGACTTTAATTAAATGTAGTTATTGAGATGTTCACTGCATGCTATTTAGTGACATCTAGTGGTGAAGTTGCATCCAAATGATGATGACCCCCTCACCCCATTCTTACCTTCGGTGACAATGAAATCCCCCACATTAAAGACAGTGTTTGTTTTGTGCTTCTTCATTTTAGTTAAGCTATAATTACTGTGGTAGGTGATGGTGATGCACATTATCACCGGATGCCATTCACTATAAAAATGGAACAGTGGAGAAGAGGAAGTCTGTTCTGAGCTGCAACATGGTGGAGGTACCCCCCTCTTTTTATAGATGGAAATGGTTCATTCTGTGGTAATGAAAACAAAATGCATGATGACACACTAATGAAAATATAATTAGGAGTGTTAAATTGAATGTCTGCCATTAGATCCTCATAAATCTTCCTAAATGTTACACAGTGGACCTCTAAAATCCCTGCTATATTTAATGCCCCAAAACAATGCAACCTCAACAAACAATATGTCCAGATTTCCACAGAACAAACCATAGACTTTGACAGGCTTCTGAAGGCTGAATAGAACCGACCCATCCTCTCTATCTGTGACAAGCCACTGAACCCCGACCAGTTTAACTGATCATTTCTGGAGCCGAGTTCTGCTGTGCTCTTATCTGAAGGAGTGTGTTGATGTGACTGTGTCATGATAATGAAGTTAGGGCCACAGAAGCCTGTCTCAGTGACTGAGTGATCGCCTGAGGGCTTCTGCCACCACCCTCATTCATCATGGCGATGATAGTTTCCTCTCTTTCTTCCTCTCTCTCTCTCTCTCTCTCTCATTCCCTCTCTCCATCTGTCTCTCTTTTTCTCCATTCCCAGTCTCTGCATTTGCATTTGGACCCTTTCAGCTGTTCATTAACACTTGATGAATGCTGCTGTGTAAAAAGGTTTCCTTAAAGTCATTTGGTTTGGGAGTCATGAATATTTCCTGTACCCCTGCTCAACCTCCACCACACCCATCACTCGCTCTTTTAGTGGATACAACATGATTTCTAATGCAGGACATCTGTCAGACACCCACTTGTTATTATCATACTACTTCTAGATGTGACACAGTCCTGGCAACCAGCACCTTCTTTCACCCTTGAGGAACCTGGAACTCTCACGATGTTCAGACCTGAAGGACAGGTGTAGACTCACAGCACATCATCATCAACACATCTCTCTCGTCTCCACCACCTTCTTTCTTTTCACTTTCACTGAAACCACGTGCCATAAGAACATGGCAAGTGATCAATGTTTATGTTTGTCTACATCTGTGGTTGCCTGTAACTTGTAGGATAGTATCAACATTGGTGAATAAAAAGTAATTTTAAGATCAGTAATTGCCAATATGTGCATATTATATAATACAATAGTGTTTTTTACATACCATAGTACCTTTCAATCATCTTAAAGCTGAAAATAACCAAAATTTTTATTAATATTTTTATGGTTAGGTTTAGGAACTTACAGCACTTTCATGATTTACAACAACAAATGACTTACAACATCTGTATTAACATATAAACCAAAATTAAAAGAAGTACCACTTGAGTGATATTCCCATTAAAAATGGTCTTACATCATTATTTTGATTAAAAAAAAAAATAATGTAGTGTTTTTCATTTTTTATCATTTCCTAACCTTGTTACCTTAATCTGAAAATTAAAGGGAACTGAGATGCAAACTTCGGCCTCTGGACTCACCCACCCCTCCCTCTTCCTGCACATTTGAGGTAAAAGCAAAAACTATCAATGACAAATAAGCATCAAGTACATACAGAAATAAAGGAATGTGTTCTAAAGGAGAAGTACTGGTGGTTAATCTTTGTTCTGGAATCAGAACCTTACAGTGTTATCCAGAAGTGTTTTTCCATCCATTTTTTTTTTTTTTTTTACCGCTGTCAACCAAAGCAGCTGAAAGTGCACCTACAGCACCAACTAATGGACGTATAAACTGATAGAATGAAGTGCAAATTGCACCTTTAACTTTTATTGCTATTGCAAATGGCTGTAAACTCTTTTATTTGACTGTGTCTCTCTCCTCCACAAATCACCTGCCCTACAGTTACTCCCATTTACAATCAGCCTCAGTTTATATAGAGAGACCATGACTTGCAGAAATTACATTCAGATGCTTCTAAATCAGCTGACTTCATTTACAGTACGAGTTGATTTTTACAACAGCAATATTGAACTTTTATAATTAGGTTTAACTCTTTATAGGGCACTCATAGAAAATCAACTTTCAACTTTACTGTGTTATTGGAGGACATAAGACTTTATTACTTTTGTGAAATTAAAAAAAAATTATTGTCATGTAAAAAATTCAGGTCAATGAAGTTACCATATTTGGTTCCTTACCCATAAGTAGCAAAGAAAAATCCAAGAAGTATACAAAAAAAATACAAGAAAAAACACGTGAGGTGAAAGAACATCACTTTTAGAACATTACAACAACTTAAGTGCTGTCAGACACTTACATTAGTACCATTACTTCATGGTACCTAACAAAACAGGTACACTCACTGTTCATGCAGAGGTGGACCTTACAGACCCTGTAGACCACATTGGACCTGAGATTGTTGAGTCACTGTCCTCACTGGAACTGTTGATGTCATTGTTTTGTGGTGTGTGGAAATTACCAAAAATAGTCACTTGCCTGATAAAGGGTTAAGGAAAGATACCAGGGTTTGATTTAATGCAGAAAAAAAATCTTCAAAGATGTGATAACACACAAACAACTCCACCATGCTGTTTTCCAAACCCTAACCAAGGCATTCATCCACAGCCAACACCATGTATAAGTCAAACAACTCCATCAAGTTTTGAAAATGACAATTAACCATACTTGTTTTTTATTGTTTGACTGTACATATCTGTAGTTTCCAGAAAAACACAACTATAGGTTCTATCAACTATAGGTTCTATATGTTTCCTATCTCACTTGTGGATGTGACAGTGTCCTTGGCGCCACCACCTTCTCCAACCCCCAGGCTGCCTGCAGCATTTTTGACCCAGACAACAGATGCAGACTGACATCACATCTCCATCATTTTTTTCTCTTCCTGTCTCACTTTCATCCCACACATCATCTCTGCTTCCACTTTCGTCTTGAGCATGTCATTCTTTTTCAATCATTTCCGCCATTTCCTTCCTTCATTCTCCCTCACACTTTTGCCTCTTACTGCCCTTTCCCTTTCCCGTGGCCTGATTTTGTACTCTGCAGCAGCCATTAGTCTAAAGTACTGTCTCTCATGCATTAACCATCGGCCTGTATTGACTCCCATTAGATCTGCCATCTCACATAGAGAAAGAGCCGAGGTGTTGGAAGACAGACTGCGTGAAGGAGACTGATGCTTTTACAACAGCATCCAAGAAGGCAAAGCTTTGTGTGCTTATTAACGCCCTGCTCGGTCATACCTTCAGCAGCAGTTAGCACATTACAACAGGAGCATTCATATTAGAAGCGACAGAGAAACAAGATGAAACACTCACTTTCATGAGCTTAACGACTCATGTACTAATTGTGATTGGTTGATTTGCTGTGCTGCTGCCAGATGGAATGCTGATTGAGGAACTAAGGCTTTTTGATGATATAAACATGAATGATAAACATAATCACATTGAAAGTGACCTTTACCACCTTCCTGCACCTGTTGATTCTGTCATTAGTGAAGTGTTTTGATGTGACACGGGCTATAAATAATTAAAATCTGTATTCCAGCCATATTATTGTGCATTGACACTGCGGTGCTTGCAGTCAGAGGCAAATGCTGGGGTCTTATCTGCAGTATTGGACTTTATCATGAAGCTTTAGTGTGTCAGAAAGATGGCATATCAGAGGCTGTCTACCACAGACAGGATATTCAAAGGAAAGGCCAGCTCTGTGGCCTGGAAATTGAACTTTTATGATTGTGGACATTAAATTCTCTTTGTGTACCTGCATGTGTCCTGGTGGTCCTTATTCTTGTACCCTGGTGTCCCAGCGTTAATATGAATGCACACTGTGTCACCAAACATTCCCCCCCAACCCATTCACCCAACTAAAATGTCACCATGGTTGCATTTCTGCAAACCACAAATACTGTATGTACAACCTCAAGAGTCAAGGAAAGTGATAAAGTGATAAAAAGTAGAAGGACTTTTGTTCTTATCACTGAACATAGCTCTAAATGAAAAGAATGATGCTGAAGTCACAGCATTTCTCTGACATGTATGAGTTTGATTAAAGTTATTATGCGATCATTATTTATTGGTATTATTTTTGATAAGTCGGCCATTTGTTGATACATGGTTCAGACTATACTGTGACAGTTCTGACCTTGTTTGGACGATTCCAGAGAGATCTTTTGGGCAGCTACTGACAAGAATTTGCAGGTTTTTACTCTGTCTGTTTTTGGTGTAAAAACAGCTAAGCTAACAGAGCTACAATGTAAACTATCAGCTGATGCAGCACGTGCAGATTATAAAACAGTGTCACTTATTTTGACAGTCAATCAAAATAACATTGAGTTTTAGTTTGAAGAAGAAAATGTGATGATACCATAATACAGTGTGTAAATAATAAGCTTTATACTTCATCCAGTGAGTGATAGTCTGTGGACACATAGCACTAATTGTTTAGTGGTTTGCTTGAAATTTATGTACCGTTTTTTTCTCTTCCATAGTTCCCTGACGCTTCCATTTCATGTCCATCCTGGACATTAATGTATTAGTAAAACACTGGATTCTGCAGCTCATTTGCACCTCACGCAAAGTCTCTGGCCTCTGTGTTGCTGCTGTGTGATGCAGCCTATTGCATATGTGAAGTAAGATGGCTGTATATACAGATTAGTGCTTCACCCACAGTCCTTCCCACTCAAACTAATGGGCGATCCGCATGCTTGGTGACGTTATGGGTTTTAAAACCTACGCATAAAACCTCTGTGTTGCAGTAGTAGGTGTCCTGTCAGCAGTTTTCCTAACCAACTTAGACACTACTATAGAATAGAATAGGCTTTATTGTTATTACAACAGTTGTGCAACGAAATAACAGGTGGTCTCCACCAGCAACAGTACACCTACATCTGAATAACAACATAAAATACAGACATTAAAAAAATATAAAATAGTACAACTGTAACAGTGTAAACATACATGTGCCAGACATGAAGCACATGTTCCCTGAGTGGTTATTGCACATTACAGTGAGGTATGGTGTGTAATTACAGGGTTTAGCTCTGTTTTATAAAAAAATCTTGGTGGTAAAGTTTTGGTTGGTGTTCCTGGTCACAGTAGTCCCACCCCAGCCCCTCACATAAGTGGGTCTTGGTTATAGACCAACCAAGCTTTAGTGCTGCTCTGGAACCAGTTTTCCTGGAGCGAGCACTGGTTCTTTGGCAGTCAAAATAGAAAGAACTCAGCACTGGCTCTGAACAGACCCTAGAACTGCCTCAGCGGAAGGGTTATGCGTCCTCACAGGGAGACGAAAACAATCATGTGTGTGTTTGTTTATTTTTGTAGACTTATGGCATCTGACATCTGACAATTAGTGCTCCATTCTGCTCCCACTGATTACATTTGCAGCAGGTAACAGTTCAACCTGACACAGAATAAATATGACACAGTGGTTATGGAATTAACTCTAGCTGAGTGCTCATGCTTTACAAAAACGGTGCATTATAATTATTCATTTAAACCATTAAACCTTAAACACAAGTTATGTATTTCAAATGCTGTTTGTACGTTCTAGCAGTTCAATTGCACTTGTTAGTCGCATTAAATAAAATATTCTGTGTCAACCTGACAGATTCAACCGGAATAATCTCCTACATGAATGTTAAAAATATGACGGAAATATCAGCAGAAACTACTGGAAGTAGCTCATGAACAAACAATCCACAGCTTCTTATTAGCAGAGGTCTTGGACTTAAGTTCAGACAAAAGTGGTCGACATCATCACTTTATAACGAGACCTATATTTTCCTCGTCTTTGCGTCACCGCTGACACTTTGTCTCATTCAGTGAGTTTTAGCGGTGGAGAAATAACACCTGAACTGTTGGATCTGCTCAGTGTTAGCTTAGCAGTGCAAAGTCTGTCACATTGGTCTATAAAACTGTTTGTTTTATTAAATCATCCGTGACATATGCTGGTCTTGGACTGTTACAATGTTTTATTTGCCCATTTAAGTGTGTGTTGTTTGGATAGCGTTCTGTCAGTTTTGTTGAGCTTTTAGCTGACGTTCTTCTAGTTACGTGTATGTATAGAATGTATATATTGCTACAAGTGTCACATAGCATTACCATGGCAACACAGACAGGCTTAAGAGGCTACATCACAATTTTTAGGACATACACATACTTAAATATCACTGATGAAAGTGGGTCAATTTGTGATTTGAGTCAATCAGGTGTACATTTGTTGGGTAGATGAACATGTTCATCTCTAATAACATTTGATATCTTTTCTTATGTTAACGTAATTACATCAGAAGTCAGTTTGTCTGATCATACCCCCAGGGATTTATGAGGGTGGTAATGTTATTAGCAGACAATGCTAGCAGTAAAATTTATATTATTGATGCATTAATGCGTTTATTTTCAATTTTGCAGCTACTAATAGTGAGGTTCATTTTAACTGCCCTCTGCACATTTGTGTAACCTAATCCACAATAGCAAACTCAGTTATTAGTTCATTTTTGTTTTCTATAAATAAATGAATCTGTAATACAACTGGGAATTTAAGTCATTTGCAATAAATGTCACAGAGTAATCACTGCAATACATTATAACATAAGCCTAAAATAGCAGAATTTAAACACTACAAGTACAAATTTGTAATTAAGAAAATATATTTAAATTATATTTTATCCCTGAGCGGTACCATATCACTCGTAATTCATAACTCACCTTGTAAATGTGAGTTCTGATGCCATTTCCTGCCTTTCTATAGATTATAGAGTCCAACAATTAACATATACTCTCTGTAAATGTAACAAAATATCAGGGTTGACCTTTGCAATTGACATCTCATTAGTCTATATGCAGATGCCCCTGGAACCTTGATGAGGTCAGTAACAAGCTATTAGAGGGCTTTGTTGCATGTGCACGGTCTCACAAAGTATTTATGATAAGCCATACAACGATAACAATGAATATGCCCTGAAGGCCAAACTACACAAATACACAAATTGAGTCGTCACAAGAAAAATAGAAGGGGGTTTGACTGGAATTGTGCTGCAGTGTAGGCGTTTTGCAGTTAAGGGATTTTCTGGTGTGACTGTCTCAGTTAGCATGTTGGATTAAACAGAGTGAGTTCTGTTCTGCACCCAATCCCTGCCTGCAAACACAAACATACTGGGATAAGTAACCGCGGCAACTGAGGACAGTATCTTTGGTCAGCTTTAGAGTCTTATTTATGAAGAAATCTAAACTTAAACCACTTTTCAGAAATATTACAAAGCCTGAAAGCATCTTTATTGTGTGGGATATATAATAATGTCTCTATTTGAAGTCGGTGCTTCTCTTGCGTGGAGAATGTTTGTTTTCCTTGTTGCAGCTAAAACAGTCTCTTTGAATCCCCGCAGGACTCAGAGGCCTCAACTCTTCCACTCTTGATACTGATGCGATTTGATGTTCACATCTGTGAGTCTGTAAGGCATATTTTTCTCTGGCTGGTTTCTTCAAATGCTATACTGTGTATTCTACAGTTTCTCAGCTGGAAAGGTAATATAAATGCCCTAAATGGTGTTACAGTTGTGTCATTTTGCTACAACCACTTAGGCGTCATTACTGCAGGACAACAGAGAGGTTTGTGTGCATAAATGGGTTTCACTGAAGTTGACACTATATGGGGGGTGGGGCTCGAGCTGTCGGTTTTGAGGCTAAAACTGAAGGCAGCAATGACATGATTTTGTTAACTGAAATAAAAAAGAAAGCTATACTCAACAATGAAACAAACTATACTGAAATAATACTGCAGGTAAATCAGCCTCATTTTGTTTTTTTCCAGTGTTACGTTTTCCCCCAAAACATGGACCGAGGTCGCAAGTCAGGAAACAAAACTGCACACAAACCAAGAAAAGGGGGTAAAACAAAAGTAGGGCCCTTTTAAGGGGTTCTTAACCCTACGTTAGTCACCTGGGGTGTTTCGACACCCCAACTTTTTTAAATTGCTCATAATTTCCAAATTAA
>JAPQRQ010000019.1:566183-578531 GCA_037367365.1 Apogon talboti | reverse complement strand
GTTTCCCTTCTGCTCAGTCCTGATGAGATCGCGTAGCTGGAGATAACTGAAGAAGTCCTTGTTTGTTAACTTGTACTTTTGTTTTAACTGTTCTAAAGACATAAATACTCCATCTTTATAACAATGTTCTATACGACGAATCCCTTTCTCCTGCCAGGATCTGAAGTTCCTAGGTATGTTTAAGTAGGCTTAAACATACCTAGGATGCTCACTCCCTCTAAGCCTATATCCAACAGTGACTGTAGTTTTAAGCAACAATCTGACATCCATAATAACAACGGTATGGGCCCTAAAGTGAAGGAGATTAAAATGAAACACCTCGTGGCAGTCTGATGGCCTTTTCCGGTTGTGTAAGTACTATGATACAGAGAAAGTGATGGTGGCCCTATTGACATTGTTAAATGGGAACGGTCCTTAGAAGCAGGTGGTTGCAGATGGATATGGTAGGATATGAACATTTTGTGGGTTTATACAAAGGTAATACGTTTTTTTTAGTGCAAACTGAGGTTAAATTGTATTTATTGAGCATTTTTCTGACCTCATCTGGAGAGCACTTTGGAGTCGACGTCACGGTCACCGCAGTTATGCAATCCCATGGCAGAAAAACACTGTATATCAACGAGGTAAATTGAGAGATCGGAGAGAATAGAGAGAAAAGAGGAGGACAATATCTTGTGCTATAGGTTGTCAGAACAGAAATGCTAAAACAAGCAACCTTCTCTTTTATCGAATACCGTCATTGAAGACGCCCAAACCGTAGACGCTTATGGTTGCATGGAATACACAGTTGAATTGTATTATCTAGGCTACATGTATTTGGTATATACATGACAGATTACTACTACTATTAATAGCCTATTTGCCAGACCTGATCCATCACTGAATGAGGAAAATATGAATATTCAATATTCACAGACACTAACTTTGTACAGATAATGTCATATTGATGAATAAATCATGTTCTGTTCTGTTATGAGGCCTACTTTTGGAACTAAGACTGTGTTTGTGTAACTGACTCACACTTTGCAGCAGACCTGCACCACTACATTCATTCATCCTCTGTTCAGTTATGATTGTTCTGTTTTCTGTTAACACAATGCTACATTTTATTGATGTTTTGGGGGTTGTTATGTTTTCCTTTGAGGCCGTTGCGCACCATATTGAGATGGTTCACGTGACGGTGCCCTCGGGTCATATGTTGGACATGACCGCAAACTCCAAAGTTATAGGGATTGTGGGAATTCTATGCCTTAAGCTTTTCTTTTGTGTAAACGCTGGGTTTTTCAACACGATATAAAAACATGTCCGGCCACTGTAGGTCCGTATTGGCTCCGTGACCCACTGAGCTGACAGTGAGCATGGATCAGGAAACCTCACCCTGCTGCTAATGGTCAACTTATCTTTGGAAGACACCTTGTGTCTCGTTGACAGACCATTAAAATAATCGGAGAAGGCCTCTGTATCTTCCATTACTCTGTTTCTCTCCTGATTTTCACAATCCTGACACCACAACTGTCACTTTCTGCAACCAGTTAGGCCCCGCCCACAAAATATGTCATCGCTGTTTACCAACATCAAAATGGTCTATGTTTTTGCACCTAAACCACTCCAAATATTAGCCATGACACTGACACAGTCTAAATTCAACAGCTCAACTGGTATTTATTTTAGTGCTACCTGCAGCATTGGTTTTATTTTTATATTTTGATGCACAAATGTCCCATTAAGAGCAGCAGGAAATCAACCCATGTTGGTGTTATGGGGTAAGGACTCACTTATGCTACTGTAACCCTGTCTCTTACAAATGATGTTCATATACAACAAAATTATAACTGCAAATAATTGTAATTTTAGTCACACATCACCTGCAGTGGATTTTTATTTCAGCATAATATTTAAGTTTTACTGTAATGTCATTTTGATGTGGTAGAAATGTTGCTGAATGTGAAATTTTCTGTTCTGGAGAATTATGACAAAGTTATAATTCAAGTTACAATTATGACAAAGTTTAGACAAAGGAAGCGTTTGGTGGGATTTGGTGTTTTCAGACATTTTGGCAAAAGTTTGTTTGTGCTGCCATGAAAACAAGGTGATATTGTGAATTCATTTGACAGATGTTTGCTGAAATGGAATGTGTTATTTGAGAACAAATTACAGAGCAACAACATTTTGCTGTATTTACAACCTAGTTTACTTTGTCTGCAGAAACACTCAGAAATGAGTTTCTTCTTTTCTTTAATTTTCAGGTGAGACACAACAAGCTAATTAAATTCTTAAAATATGAAACAAACTATTTGCTAAAAGCTGCCTATTCTATTTTACACTCGGCACTGATTTCTGTCAAACCTCTATTAGAGATTCTTGTGAATATATGACTGATTGGTAATTGATGCATTGATTTTAAAGCACAACCACCCAGACATGTAGATCACATAAACTCTGAATAAAGCAATAAAGAGAAAATACCTTAACCCTTAAAGACCCAGTGCTACTATTGTGGCAGTCCCCAAATAAATTTTTCTCTAGATTTCACCTTTCTTAAATGATTTATCACCATTTATTATCATACTGCCCTCTGTATTTTGTGTTTTTTCAATGAAAAACATGTATTTTCTTGTCTTTAATGTACTGATCATGTAGATGTTCATAGAACCTTAGATTAAAGTTGAAGGTTATTATATCAGAAACAGCGACAACTGAAGAAAAACTGACTTTTTCAGCAAATATATCATTAACTGAACATAAACCCAGTGTGTCCATCCACTGTCATTGATTCAACTCCATAGATTTTACTGGTGCTGGTTTTACTGGTTACTGGAGAAGATGACGATGTTTCCACGGTAACTACGGAGCCTCTGAACATCCAAATGGGTCATATTTGATGACCATGAAAAATGAATAACTGTATTTTACCACAATTATTTACATATATTGATAGAATTAGTGGTTCAGAAGTTATTACATCTTTTAAATCAGTAGATGGTTTTGGGCACCAGTTACTGTTTGAGTGTTTATGGGTTAAACATATGAGTTTTTTTTTTAACCATAGTGAATATATTCAGATACAACTTCTTTATAATCTGGAATTTTCTTAGTAACTGTAACAAATTGCAATTAAATGTACTGTATTTATCATTTTACAAACTTAACGCTACCAGATGTAACCAGTTACTTCCACAATGACAATACTTTAAATGTCTTTGGTAAAATCCATCCTAAAGCTTTTCTAAACCTCTATTTCCATGGCTTTAAAAGAGTCAACAGTACAGACAATAATCATCAAAACATTTGCATATTGTACATATTGTTCTTCTCTTTCAGCAAACTCTATGTCCTCAGTGTTTGAGTTTCTTTTATCAGTAACAGAGCAGTTGGTGGCGTGACACCGGGGCATCGCACACCGAGCTGGAATGAATTATTGATTGTTACTGTTTGAGTGTAGTTGTAGGGAAAGGTTCATGATAGAAAAGTCATGGATTGTCTAGTCTACGTCTAATTCAGATGAATGGCATTTAAGAAAAACATACTTGAGCTGCATCACTGGTACTGTAAGTTAAAAGTGACAAAAACACAGAGGATGCTATATAGTCTGAAAGTAATACTGCCATTTGAGGATGTGGGATGACGACTTTGTGCGTCAAACAGCAGACTGATGTGATTCTGGCCTACACCTAATCCCCGGTACAGTCAATTAACTTTAATTCCTCAGTGAGAGAGACAGCGACAGGGTTTTCCAGTGGTTGGCTAACCTCAGTAATAACTCTTCATTAGTTCAGAGAGGGCTGAATGGGAATGAGAGGATTGCTGTGTGCGATTCTCCCACTGAGCTTAATAACATTGTTCCTGATTCCGGCGATGAATGTCTCGTATATGTCTGCAAGAAATACTCGTCACTTATGTTAGGGCGACACTCAGTTAGAAAACAGCACATTGGGGATTTTTTTGTGCATCGTAAACTGTGTTTCATGACTGGTGCTGTGCAAGATACTTCCAAATTGTAATCCATTACAGATTACATGTTACTGTTATTTAATAGTAATTCCTTACCTTATAATATTACTGTCTCAGATTTGTCATGTGTCACATGACTCCTGTATTACTTTTGGGTTACACACAGACTCTCGTCAGAAATGGCGCATACGCAGTAGATAGATATCTTTATCTGGATAGATTCTTTATCCCTAAATGATACAGAATTCTAACTGTTCATAGAAACGTTATCTTACCTTGTCATTGCTGATCACAGGGATCATGCTAACTGTCTTCTGTAAACAGGGTTAGGGTTAGTAATGAGCATATGTCCATGTGGACAATGGACTGTCTTCTGACGTCTTCACCCATTGGCTGAACACCAACAGGAAATAGAATCGTACTGATGCATTTTTGATTCCTTAAGGTCTCATGGTCTTGCTGTTTTTTATTTTTTTATTTGAGCAATTAAATTATGGGTGAAAGTGTGTTGTAACTCAAGCGCTATTGAACATGTACTAGTAAAATATTACTGAAAATTAATCAGTAATGCCTTACACTACTGCATTAAAGCAAAAACTAATCCGTTACTGTAATGCATGACTTTTGCAAGGCGTTACTCCCAACACTGTCCATCACCGTGGACTTAACATGAACAGTACAGCATATACAATTATAGGCTGCCTCTCATAACAGGTTTGTGATCACTGACTGAAAATACGAAGCAGAATTTAATAAAACTATTGTCTTGTCACTTTGATCAAGCACTTGCTAAAAGCAATCAATGAAAATATGTATCTGTGGAAAAGCTACTCCTGAAGTGCAAATTATAATTATATTAGCTCAATTGTGAAGCATGAAACAAGCCTGCTGTCAATGAATGACTTAAAAACTTCACCTTTTCTCAGCCAAGAGGTCAGAAATAGTGTGATGTTAAAGTATTTGCAGTTACACACAGCCTCATGTGTAAGGTGAGAGGTTAAACTGCTGGAGGTCAATAATACGTCAATAAGATGCTTTACCAGTGAACATTGCGTGTGGACAATGCATAGGGAAGTGGTATATATGTAAAGGTGGGGGTGGAAGATAATCTAGAGAGACTGGGTTTTATTAGTTATTTTATATTATTTATTTTTATTTCAACCCACAATGACCCAAAGGTACGTCAGTGACCAAAAGCATCTACTGATGTAAAATGTTTAATACCTTTAGAGCTTAGTGTTCTTTGTAGAAGAATTTTAGAAGAATGTGTGTCTGTTAGAAAACAAAGGAGAAACGCCCATGTCAGCACGGTAAAGAACTTACAAGACAATTTTTACTCTTTTAATGCTGGTGGTATGGTCATTTACGAAATCACATGCAGAACAAAATGCATCATTGAGATGTCACCCTCCATTGACGTCACTGTTTGCTCAGAAATGGATATAAGTGTAATGACAGGAACCGGCTTATTTGTATTGTGTGACTTGTGAGAAGGGACATTTTACATATTAACCAGCGTAATCATGTGTTCCTTATAGAACAACATAGTAGTTTAACCTTTTAAAATCTGCCCAGTATTCTCTAAGATCCTGCTGGTTCTGATCCAACAGTACAGAGTGTTGGTGAAATCCCTTCATTGGCCAGGAATTGCAAGTGCACACAGTGATGTGTTTGACTGTTTGAGTGAGTTGGGTATTGCGCTCAGTTCCGTCAGCAACTATGTAATTTCTTAATACCCTTAAGCAAGGCACTTAACCTGCCAGCTGTTCCGAAAGCGGCAGAATTTGTTTTACCCTCATTGTGTGTATATGGAGAAAGAGTGTGATTGTAGCAGCGCTGCCAGAATGTGTGTTTACGTGTTTGTTTTCATCCTTCTCTTCGTATACAAAAGGCTCGGGCTGGTTTCCAAGAGCACCGAGGCAGGTCAAAGAGGGCGACAGTGCAGATGTATTTTTCTGTTCCCGTTTAACTTGCAAACCTGATTATGTCCTGTAGCCTTTGCGCTCTTCGCTGCTCATCTAAAGGACTACAAAGGAGATATCAGGCAGCGATGGCTTTAATACTGCAAAGCACAGCACACCTATGAGACAACTGGAGAACTACTCCACCTAAAACCACTGCAGCTCATGCAGTGGACTCTCCCTCATGTCAGTTTCAATGGTTTCCCCAGAGACTCCATCTAAAATCAGTCACTCTGCAGGGCTGGAACAAAATGGAGCCAACCACTTCTGCACTATTATTTATAGATGGCCCTGTGATCATGCTCAGCTGCAGCAACAGCAGCGTCACTCAAAACCAGGTCACTGCATATGTATATGTTCATGTGTTTTCGTTGACGTTGTTGTTAATGAGCTCAGGCAGGAAGACGTGCACTTAAGTCACCACCGGGGCCGCCGTGCGATGCTCAGGGATACGGTAAGACAAAGTGAGCACCAGAAAACACAGATGGAGCATCTGAGCATTTAAGGCATGGGGATATAGAGACGATGGATCCATTCGATGCTCCGCACTTTATCTTGTCTGTGGAACATATAATGGCAAAATGCACTTAGAGGACAGTTTATTACCTTTCAGGGGTTGTTTTAGGTCTAGTTCATGGATAGGACACATAGGACTCAATCATACGCCTCTTCAAAATATGCTAACACCCCACTGAGCTGTGTATTCATTGCAAGACGCCTGACACTGTTACCTATGTACAGTTATATTGCAATATGTATAAGGACGATAGGCAGAAATTAACAGTGTTACTTAAGGCGAACTGGGTATTTCTGTGGGAGCCTTGCAAGGAAACCATCAGAGGAAGTATGTAAGCTACAACAACAATAATGGAGGGGGCATAGGAGTTTGCCCATCCAGGCCACATGTGTTTTGTGGATTTGAAGAAGGCTTACGACCATGTCCCCAAAGGCATCCTTTTGGGGGGTGCTCCAGGAGTATGGGGTGGATGGCCCCTTGTTAGCAGCCGTTCAGTCTCTGTACTGAAAGAGTGCCAGCCTGGTCCATGTAGGCGGTAGTAAATCGGACCTGTCTCCGGTGAGGGTTGGACTCCATCAGGACTGCCCTTTGTCACTGGTTTTGTTCTTAACTTTTATGGACAGAATTTCTAGGCGCAGCCAGGTGGTGGAGGGGGCCGAATTCGGTGGCGGGAGGATCTTGTCTCTCATCTGGGAGGGACTCAGAGTAGAGCTGCTGCTCCTCCACATCAAGAGGACCCAGTTGAGGTAGTTCTGGCATCTAGTGAGTTTTTTTTTAAAATTACAATTATCCGATTACTCCCAGATATCTGACTTTTATGGTCATGTAAACAGGCTCACTGTTGTTTTCACCACCGGACACAGCTCTAAATGAAAAAAAAGGAGTTTGGTGCCAAAATAACAACAATAATAATAATAATAATAATAATATAGTAGATGGCAGTAATGCGCCATCATCTGGTTTGCCAAACCAGAAGAAGAATGCCTTGTCCACACATATACAGGCATTTCTAAGCTTCATTCTCAAAGCAAAAAAAAAAAACAAAAATATCCACACAAGCACTGTTGGAAAAAAGAAATCTCCATCCATACTAAATGTAAAAACACATCTGAAGTACTGCCAAGAGCATGCGAAACCAACTGTGTCGAGGGAACATTGGAGATGTACCAGTGCCCTCTGTAAGGAATTCTGATGCCTCGATTGCAACTATATATTTACATATAAACATATAGAAACTTTTCTCGGTCCATATGACAAGGCATTAAAACAGAGCTTCTGCATATTCAGAGAGAGCCTTCCAAATGGTCAGTTAGTGTGATAGCATTTGACTAGAAGGAAAAAAATAAACATAGGGAAGTCCTCCTTTTAGAAAATACTGAAATAACTGCATTGAAAATGATGAAGAGAAAATTACACTGGTCTGAAAATTGTAATATTATTTTATATTGTATTTACATATATTAGGCTATTATTAATAATTTTTACCCATGATGTTAATGTGCCACACTGAAATACAACATTATAATTAACTTGTCAATTACAGGGATCTTCTAGTGAAACCTTACATATGGTGTTTATTGCTTAAATTATGGGCTAACCACTATATGATCATAGCATGGCACACCTGGACAAAAATTACCTTTGGATGACTCTAAACCATCCATAAAATAAGACTAGACATTTATTATGGTTTCCAGTTTTTAGTGATGTGCTTTTAATAGTCTACTTTTCCTTTCTAGAACACCTCTATTATACCTGTTTATCTGTTTTGCTTTTAAAATCATTTTGTTATAAATGCAAGACAAAATACAGAAAAAAACTCCAATTTTTCATTGACAGAATGCACAGACTCTTTGTCAAATTGAGTCCTTTTCAAACTGCTGCTTCTGTCATACATATGTGTAGTAGTCAGTAATGCAACTTAAAAGTATTCACAGCAAATGTGTCTGGGCCTTTATGGGTTAATGTTGACGACTAAGTGTAAAATGTAAAAAGGAGGAAGTCAGTTGGGAGCGACCATGCATATATAGTACAAAAACAAGGTGGGCTCTATGGAGATGCAGCCCTCCTCCTCTGTAGATGTAAATGGCTCATTCTAACGCAACAAAAAAAAAAAAAAACACTCATTTTTGTTTGCTTGTATACCAATAAAAACATATCATATAAAAATAGAATATTACATTCCATTTCTGCGATTAAATTCTCCAAAATCCCTATAAATTCAGGACAGTGTACCTTTGAATGTCTGTAAATTCTCTTATTAATGTTGTTTATTTTACTGGAATACAGTGGGATAAGGCGACTGTCAAATTTTCATTGATTATCACTGGGATGAAAATTAATTAGTGGGACAGGTAGCTAGAAAACATCATCTGTGCACGGTGGCCTACTGTCACTGGTGTTATGCTAATTAGCTGTTTGAAGGCAACAGACTTAACTGTTCACACATTTCTTGTCTTCAACAACATTCCTGTAATTAGTCTGTCTAATTCTGCCTAGCTTGCAGACTACAGATGCATTCTTTAGTTTCAACTCCACTCTGCACTGCGGTACGTTGTGATTGGCGTCGTAGAGGTGTATTATTGTATTGTCTGTGTTTCCACCTTGAAAAGCTCACATTGTCTGAAGCTACTGAGTGAGCTATCTGACACACAATAAGATCGAGAATAAACAGGAAATAGGCTCAGTTTGTTTGCTTTCTTCTGCAGTTGCCATTTTTGTGCAAGACACAAATGACAAATAACGACCCTGTTTACATTTCTGCAATTACAATTTTGTTCATTTGTGATTCACTTGTAAAAGTAAAAGTACCCAGTAAAGCTTTACCATTGTATAACCAGCCCTGGTTTTTACATTGACAGTTTTGCTTCAATCACAAATACAGGTAACTCTAAAAACTCTCAATGGTGCTGAAAAAGGAAATGTGTTTTCCTTCCGGAGAACTTTTAAGGAAATGATGTCTTGCAGAGAAATGCAGAGGTGAAAAGATGTATGAAATATTTTATTCCAGCAGATATACTGTTAACTCAGCTGTTTATCCTGGAGCTGGAGTAAGAGCAATCAGCTAAAAACGGTTTTCTACTTTGCAGAAGCAAACTTATTGTTATTGTTATTTTTATTATTCTCTCGTGTGCAGCTTTCATAACCAAAGCTGCAACCAAATAGATCACATACTGTACATTAAGGATCTTGATATTGTTTGTAGATATTGTGCACTGTGGATTCTGTCTTCTTGCATTGATATATCCAGTTTGATTCTGGCGCCTCAACCAGGGTTCAATATTTTAAACAGTATTTTAATTCAAAATATGTACAGTTGAATTCTCTTCTATCTATGAATAATTAACCTGGTGTTTTATAGAGACCGTACCTGTTCCATTGGCATTTAGTGGCTCAGTTTAAGCAGCATAGTTTGACTTTTAATGTGGTATTAATATATTTTTTTTCTCCCATGGAACTTAAAGACAAACACCCCCGGTCTTTGTTAGTGTCACTTAAATTCAACCTGTGTTATCTTCAGGACTGTGTTGTCACTTCTTATCTGCTGTTTTGCTCCTGGTGATCAGCAGAGCTGGGTCGAGCAAGCCTCTGCCAGACCATATCTCCTGAATGCCATGACTGTATTGTCTGCACAGGCACGAAAGCCCTTGTCATGAGAGTGTGCATCAACAGCTGCTCAAAATGCACCCTGTGATGAAAAAGCACCGAAGCCCTGCTGTGGGGACACAGGTCTGAGGTTTAAGCACCACTAAAAACAGGTGCTGCACTGAACTAAAACATGATCTATGGTCTCTTTTAGTTGAGGTTGCACCTACTTTAATCTTCACTGTGCACTAGTATCACTGTGCTATTATTATTTATACCCAACTTAACCCATAAAGACCCAGTGGTACTTTTATTGCAGTTCCCAGATGAATATTTCTTTATGTTTTCTTTATATTTAATTTATCACCATTTATTATAATATTATCCTCCGTATTTTGGATTTTTCACTGTAAATTATGTATATTCTCATATTTAATTTATTACATTAAATTTAAATGTAATTCAAAGGTTATTATATCAAAAGAGAAAAAACCTCGAAAAAAACCCAACTTTTTCAACAAAGATATCAATAACTGAACGTCAAAACCAGCATCTCCATCTACTTTCATTTGTCAAACTACGTGGTTTTACTGGTGAATCAATGTTGTAGAAGATGACGGTGTTTCCATAATAACTACAGAGCCTCTGAACGTCCAAATGGGTCATATCTGATGACCATGAAAAGATGAATAACTGTATTTTACATGTATTGATAGGATTAGTGGATCAACAGGTATTAAACACATTAGTTCAGTGGATGGTTTTCGTCACTGGTGGAGGTTTGGGTCTTTATGGGTTAATTATATTAATTAATTTCATTTGTCACTGAAGTAATGCTAATATGTGTTTATGGTTAATGCACCTATTTTTTGTCAGCTTTTGCTTAACCTGTAAAGATCCAAACAACCAGTGGCGACCAAAAGCATCTGATCTAAAATGTTTAATAGCTGTTGTTCCACTAATAAAGAAAGAATCATTAAAAAGGTAACTGAGATAGGCTCCGCCCCTGCGACCCTAGTGAGGATAAAGCAAGTTCAGAAGATGAATAAATGAATGAATGGTATTTGTATAATAATAAATAATCTCTCACAACTAGAGCTTCTTAGATATCAGGGGAAAAAAAGCAGATTATGCCAACAGTAAACTATCTGAGGATTCTCTTTGGTCTACATTATTTTTTCAAGTTGCAGGAATGACAGATCACACAGCCATAAGCTCCAGGATTCTGAAGCGTTTGATATCCAGTAAAGTCTTTGATAGTAAAACATGCAGTGCTTCAAAGACAAAAACAGTTGTTCCTGTAAAACAAATATTCTGAAAATATATTACATTTCATTTCAAGTATCTCAGTATCAGTATCATTTTCCAAAAACCATATCTAAATTAAGATCTACTTGCCAAGGGACTAATAGTGTCAGCAGATTTTTATATGTGTTTTGTCGCACGTTGACACAGGACTGGCAAAATCTGCTATTACCTCAAATGTGCTGATGTTATCCACCAGATACAGTGACAAAACTCTCACTCTTACTATTCAGACTACCACATACCAACTGTTGAGCTTGTTGAAAGCTAGAAAAATGTGCCTCGCCACATGCTGCCATGCATGTCATCCATCACATCATGTTCTGAGATGGAACTTTTCGGATGGATTTGATGGATTTGAGTTTACTCTTTCTGCAAATGGATCCCCATGCTGTGTAGCAACATGAGCCCCCTGAATTTATACCCAAGATGCTGTCAAAAGTTTAGAAATGCAAATGATAATGCCATTATGCTCAGCTGGGAAAAAGACAGCGTCAAGTAATGGTGAAAACAACCAAAGAAAAAGACAGCAAATCATCAAGATACAGATTGACACAGGATGTAATATTAATATTATCTCATGACCTTTGTGTTTGGTAAATCATTTTGGTGGAATTTATTATTTTTTATTTTATTTATTTATTTATTTTTTACAAATTACAGACATGACAGACTGTCACCACCTATGACTGGAGGTGAATCAGAGTTAATAATCAATGAAATAGAAATAAATAAAGCCCACACTGGTTCAAGCAAGCAGGTTTTTAGTGGCCACCGCAGGGGAGGGTGAGGTAAGGGTTATTCACTTGTTTGTAACCTGCATCCTCACAATTAGATGCAACATACTAATCATTTAATACAGGTATGACAATAATACCAATATACAATAAACAAAAAACAACAATAAAAATAATAATAATAATAATAATAATAATAATAATAATAATAATAATAATACTAATAATTATTATTATTATTATTATTATTATTATTATTATTATTATTATTATTATTATTATAATAAAGGAA
>JAPQRQ010000019.1:543131-562859 GCA_037367365.1 Apogon talboti | reverse complement strand
ATCTGATGACCATGAAAAGATGAATAACTGTATTTTACACCAATTATTTACATGTATTGATAGGATTAATGGATCAATAGGTATTAAACAGATTAGATCAGTAGATGGGTTTGGTCGGTGGGTGTTTGGGTCTTTACAGGTTCAATTGTAGTTATATTCAACTCTGAATTTGATGTTATTCTCTATTGCAGCCAAACTTTATCATTTCAGCTGATAAGAGGAGAATGTTTTCACATATTTCACAGACTTCTTTTCCTATGACTTCACAGTGTGTTTTTGTTTACTCAGCTTTGAGTTGTGACCCCCCACCAGCAAATGAAAACATTACAGTCCACGGTTTACCAGAAAATGATGGTGCCATTCTCCCTGATCGCTTCCTCACGTTCAGCTGCGATCAACCTGGGAAGCGTCTGAATGGAAGTTCAAGGCTGATATGTGGAACGGATGGAAGGTGGGATCATGAGTTCCCCTCTTGTGAAGGTAAAGCATAATGTCTATTGTAAAGTATGGTACCATATAATGACTGAACATACAGAAGCAGAAGGCAGACCATTCTCCTTCTTATTCCACAATATTATCAAACCACCACAAAAACCTCATTTATAACCTCATTGTGTCTGGATTATGTCTTCCTTCCGCGCCACACGGGTTATCTCTGGGTGCTCTGGTTTCCCTCACCATTAGAAACATGTATAATATAGGTTAATCCAGCATTTCTCAAACCGTGGGCCTCTTTTTTTCTCTCTCTCTTCAGGTCAGTACAAGTAGCAGAACTCATTATAGTCGCAGACAAATCTACTGCCACGGTTATCTGTCACTGACTAGACAAAAAGTGCAGGTTTAAATAATGGAATACTATTTTACTGGAGCAAAAAAAAAACTATTTCCATTTTTTCACAGTTTGTACATTTTGCACTTTATTATTCTGAGAATATGTGCAATGTAAATCAGACTTGTCGCTGTTAAAGTACTGTTAAACTATATATTTTTTTCAACAAAAATGTATTTGTCATTCTGAAAAAGAATCCAGCTTTATTGTAATAATTATTACACTTGATAATTGCACATTTTTAGTGAGAAAAGTATTGTCTCAGGGAGCGGTCGCATTGAGTTTATTTGTATTGTTCAAGCAGTTAGTTTTTTTCATTGTTTGTATTGTAATTTTTGTTTTTCATTCAATAGAACAAACTGTGTCTTTGAAGACTAGACACACAACAAAACACACACGACAGCTCTAACATGAACAATGAAAACATATTATTATAGCGTAATACAGGAGGTGGTAGGAGGAGGAGGAGTCACATGTATGAATATCATCCAAGTGCACAACAGTCCTCATAACAGGGTGGAGCAGAGGTCCGGTCTAATACAGTCCAAAAATGGGCTCCACACTCTGTAGAACTGCTCTACACTGTCATGTATAATATTGGTCAGATATTCAAGGGGGATTGGTTCCAAAATATTTTGTGCCAACCACAGACAGAGGAAATCTTATCACTGAACCGTTGCAAAAGAATATGTTTCCTAGCTGCAAACGTTTACACATATTTACTTGGAGGACCCAGGATCAGGGACATGGGCTCCTTTTTTTATTATTTTATTTTATTTTACCTTTATTTAACCAGGTAAATTAGTTGAGAACTGATTTTCATTTTCAATAACGACCTGGACGTATATAGACGAACAACCAATTACTCTCACATTCACACCTATGGCCGATTTAGAATAACCAATTAACCTATCAGTGCATGTCTTTGGATGGTTGGCTTTTCAATATCAATATGAAAAATTCTCTCCATTTCACATATAATTTCAACCCAATATCTTTGACGTTTATGACAAGACCAGAAACAATGGGTTAAGGTTCCCACATCAGTTTTACACTTGAGACACAGAGGGGAGAGAGAGAGCCATGTTTTTAATTTACGCAACAAATTATTCAAAGAAAAGCAAAAAGAATGGTAATAATATTGATGTTTCTGTCAATAACAGTTACTTTGTCAGGGTTGTGGCCCGGAAATGTTTCCTCCTCCAAAGGGGCCGAACAGAAAAGGTTTGAGAACCTCAGGGTTAATGTATGGGTTCATTCTCCTGTCAGTTTCCTTGACCACGATGCCGATGAAGATCTGGAGTGGAGGCGACATCATTTCAACGATAAACCCATCACACTCCCATGCATTTAGACTGGGACAAAGACGACAGTCCAAGTAAATAGCCTGGTCGAGCTACAATGTTTTGTTTTAATGATCTCTTTTTTTTCAGACGTCACTTGTGAACCTCCTCGACAACCCCGACATCTGATCATAAAGGGACTACCACCAGCCAACGAAACAATGAAGGTGGGACACAGATTGAAGTTTTGGTGTAACACTGAGAATCCATCGGAGGCGACTAGGGAGATTGAATGTCTGCAAAGTGGACAGTGGAACGGCCGTTTTCCAACTTGTTTCGGTACGTTCATTATCACAAAAGACGCAGAGACGTCTTATCTGTCCTTTGTTTTCATTTTTTTTTTAGTTCTATGATCAGGTCACTTCAGATTCAGTGCTCATAACTTCAGAGAAGTGTGTAAATGACCAAGATAAACATGATGATTGTGAATATCTTCACCTTCAATATAGTCTGTATAGTTTTATTACTTTTATTAATATTAGTTTAAATTGTTTATGTATGCACACTTTTTCTTGCACTTTATTCTGTTGCTGCCTTGTCCAGTGAATTTCCCCATTGTGGGATTAATAGTCTAATCTAATCTAATCTAATCTAATCTAATCTAATCTAATCTAACCTGACCTAAAATGTTGTAACCTAACCTATCTAATGTAATCTAATCGAATCTACCTAATCTAATGGAATGTAATCTAACCTAACCTAATCTAACCTATCTAATGTAATATAATCTAACCTAACCTAATCTAACCTATCTAATGTAATATAATCTAACCTAATCTAATCTAATCTAACCTAACCTAATCTAACCTATCTAATGTAATATAATCTAACCTAATCTAATCTAATCTAACCTAATCTAACCTATCTAATGTAATATAATCTAATCTAATCTAATCTAATCTAATCTAACCTATCTAATGTAATATAATCTAATGTAATCTAATCTAATCTAATCTAATCTAACCCAACCTAATCTAATTTAACCTAACCTAATCTAATCTAATTTAAATTAATATAACTTTACCTAATCTAACCTAATCCGCAACCTGTGTTGTCAAAGATTATCAAGTGTAAAGAGATTTCAAGCTTAAAATTGCTTCATTGTAATGAAATATAAAATAAGTGAAAAACATTTAACATCTAATTACATGATTATTGCAAATGTGGGAACCATAGATTGTGAAAATACAAAATACAAAAAAGGTGAATGCAGCAGGGTTTGTTGCATCATTTTGAAAACAAAGTTGTTAGTATGTTCTAGAGTGGTGTTTGACTGGGGTTGTCCTCCATCACAGCTCCACCACAGTAAAGCCTGAGCTTACACTCTTGTCTTTGTAGGTACTTTGAACTGTGGACCCCCGCCACACCTTATAGACGGCGACATCAAGGGTACCGTCCGTTCCACGTACAAACATAATCAAAGAGTTGAATACATGTGTCAGAATGTTTACGTGATGGAGGGAGGGCCTTACAGAACCTGCCATGACAGTGAATGGATTGGACACATAAGATGCATCAGTAAGTTACGCTTTACTTCTCATATCAGTACATTTAGAGCCAGGTCACAGACATTAGAAACTGTCCAAAAAAAAAGGGTGTACAAGCTCTGAAATAAATAAACTTCAACCTATAATTTTGTTTTACAGAGTATTAAGCACAGTCTGAATTCCAAAATGGATTGTGATGCTGAGTTAAATATAAATAAATACAGAGCGCAGAACCCATAATTTGTTTCTGATAGAAAAGAGAACAGTTAAAACTAAAAAAAATGTACCATTTTAGGAGACAAACAAGGTCATTTTTGACACGCTTTTTTTTTTTTTTTACATATTTTGCTATTATTATCGCAACCATGATTCTGATGTTAATGCAGTGTTAAAAATGTAAACTACACTCCCAGGGAATCAAAAAATAGTAGTAGTAATAGTAGCAGCAGTAGATGTGGACTACTTTTTACTTTATGACACTGAAGGTATTCAACTTCATCCTCCAATGTAAACAAAGCCTTCACATAACAGTGGATTTTTGCTGCAAAACACAATAATAAATAAATGTCACCATTTTCTTTAGTGTAGTTCTGTAATTTTTTTGTAGTCGTAAATGCACAGGAAACTTGATTTATTTGCAACATATTCTGTTCAAACTAATCCTAAAAAGTTTCTTAAACACTCACCACTTTGAGGTAAAACATATAAAGGATATCTTTTGGCTCCAGACAATTATTTTAGAGTGAGGATTATTTTTCTATTTCCGTTTCCATGTACTTCCATATACAGTGTTTACATACATTCAGTGACCGCTGTGTGTAAACCCTATGTTCATTCATGCAATAATAAAGTAATCATTCAAATCATTAACATGTCTTATTCACTTTGACTAATCTGGTAGAATGCATAATAAATAACATTTAATTGTAAAAATTAAAAACATTTTAATGTAAAATCTCCCAACACTAGTTGAATTTGTGATGTTATCATAATGATCTAAAGTAACTAAGTCAACTCTAATGAAGACTGGTGATAAATGTGTGGATAACTGTTTTTTTTTCTCTGATTTCTTACAGAACCCTGCACTGTGAATAAAGAGCTCATGCGGAGACATAATATTAAGTTTAGATATGGACATGAAGAAAAACTATATGCACCACATGGAGATAGAATCACATTTTCATGCATCAGAGGAACAAGACATGATGGTGGTCTGGATTTGATTCAGTATTGTAATGAGGGTGTGATGCATTTGCCCACTTGCCTTTCATGATATTAAGTGGAAATGATAAACATAAGAGGACAAACATGTAAATAATTAGCAAGAGCGTTAGAGTTAGACCAGGTGTTTTACAATCCAGATCCAGTTCAGATTTTTGGAGTAAACTGTTAAATCAGATGCATAAGATACTCTGTATTAAAGCAACTATGTATTTTGAAGGCAATTAAAAACTATTTTAAAGGACTTTTAACAGAGGTGCATTATTTTCCCACATGTGGAACATTTATGTGGAGTGTTACCTACACAGCAAAGTGATCTGATTGTAATGATTTCCCAGTCAGTCTTTTCAAAATGCTTAAACACTCACTGGAATATGTCACTGAAAGCTCACTATGTTGTGCCAAAACATTTATTACACAATATCAGCTGTGCATAGAGTTTGCAATGCAGCTACACACAACAATAACACATTTTCTTACATAATGAAAGAGCACATTTAACCCTTTTGTGCTTGGTGTCACTCAAACTCCACTTAAAACCATATTTGCAATAATTACTCCTACTTAGTCACTTTTGGTCCAGATATAACACTACAAAACCATATTACTGAGGTGTTACTGAAGATGCATTTTCTATCTCCGAATAGAAATGAAATTTCATTCTCATGAGGACTTTGATGTACTCTGTTCCAAGACAAAAATAAACAAGACAGTTCCTGAAAAAGGACAAATCCATTTTATTCTTTACATATGATGGAAAACGCATGTCAACAAGAAACGAGTAAATGAAAACATACATAAACCAGTCTAAAAACAGAAAACGGAGATGATTGAAGGACATAAAAAATAAAATAAAAAACCATAAAAACCATGTCTATTTACAACGCGATGGACAGTGTCTCTGCCACCATCTGGATGGCCCTCAGGGGGTCCACGATGTCTTTGAGCTTATCCTTTCTGAGAACCCACTCTGGTGCAAATCTGCAAAAACAAAAACACAATTGCTCATGTAAACACATATCAAACCATGAATGCTGTAATTTAAGTCCGTCATCTTCTGGGCAATTTCGCCATATATGGAATTTTATAGAAAATTATTTGGTATTTATACAAAAACGTGCTTCAAGGGTTCTCCCCCCCCCCCCCCATGCACTTATTTTCCAATCATTCAATCAATCAATCGATCAATCAATCAATGCTCAAATGCATAAAGGAATTCAAGGCCATGTGACCAGATTAAATATTTGTGTTTTTCCATTTATCTCTGTGCAAATATTGACATTTTAATGCATATCCCTGTAGTTCACAGACATTTTTTGATTAGAGGAAAATGCTCTGAGAATAATAGTCTCCTAAAATAAAGCATCTCCATTCTATACGTTCTATGTGGTCCTTAGACATGCATACGTACTTTGGCGCCGGGCGGGTTTTACGAGGCGTTGCCTGGATGTAAAAGCTCCCGTTGATCGACGCGTTCATCTTTTGTTTGACCACCGTTCTTTCTGAATCCATCTTGTGTTTGCGAGCTGTGAGGCGGTAAATGCTTTGGATCCTGTCCAGGGCCTTGGGCAGCTTCATAACCTCCTGGAGAAAATTAGAAAAGTCTCCGTTACACTTTTAAAACCTACTGTATCTCCTATAAAGTGGAATACAGCCTCTGCCATGTCAGAACTCTCAATATTACAGCATTTCTCCCGAAAAGCCCGTGTGTTTGAGTCTCTCCGTACCACTGCTCGCTGCTTGTCTTGTAGAAGCAGAACCAGAAGGAAGCAGGTCTTCGTGAAGATGCTGCCGCCTCTTTCTGCAACTTTATCGCCCGCCTTCTCCCTGTACCTCTGCAACAGGTCCAGCAGCGTCGCCACAGAGTTCTCCACAGAATACACCGCCTCGATGGTCTTGTGATACTGTGGAAAAACCGAGTGGGAGTGAAGAAGAAGCGAAGAAATCAAGTTAAACATGAGCAACGATAATTCTGTCAAGACTGGAGGACACTGCAGATCAGCAATAAAGTCCACGCATGTTCATTCTTAAGCCTCTGGACAACAACGGTAAATATTTAATGGGCAATGTCACTGATATGGCATCGGTCAAAAATGAATTCTATGCTTCTATTATTTTTGACCCGTTTGAAATTTCTTTTAATGATGTGACATTTTGAAAGAGGGCTGTAAGGACTGAAAGATTCATCAGTAATGGATTCCAAGTCAGAAACAAAGAGAACAATCAATGAAAACAATCTGTGGTAAAATGAAGGAACACCAAAAATCATTACAATACAAAGGTAACTCTTACAAAAAATATTAGAAAAAAACTCACATGAAATTGATCACTCTTTGGCTAGAGTTGTTGCACAA
This sequence comes from Apogon talboti, assembly GCA_037367365.1. Taxonomy (NCBI): domain Eukaryota; kingdom Metazoa; phylum Chordata; class Actinopteri; order Kurtiformes; family Apogonidae; genus Apogon; species Apogon talboti. The sequence goes on along the minus strand of JAPQRQ010000019.1, from coordinate 555,625 downwards.
GTTTGCAAAATAACATCAGGCTCAAAATACAATTAAATGTTGACTCTGTATTTCAGACCGCTGCAAAATTCAACAATTTAGAATATTTGATCAATATTTGACTTGAATGTAAATCGTGTACGCGACAGATTACTTTTATCATCTTGTGTTTTCATGAATGAAAAAGCGGTGCTTGCCTAATGTCTGTTAATCATTTAATATGACGCATATGACAAATGCAACGCTGTGGGAACAGGAACCGCTAAACTTAAAAACGAAAAAAACAGAAATCTCAGAGCTTTGTTCCTCTTGCTGAATTGGTTTTGCAGAATAGATACTGTCCATTTAATGTCAGTCAGGTTAAACAGGAACAGAAAGTCTGCAGGAAAGTGAGGTCAGAGCTGTTGAGTGCATCACCAGCTGAACTCGATGTGAACTTAGCACTTAGAAGTTGCATTATCACTTGTGCAAAATTTAAAGTATTCCTTGTTTAACATGTAAAGTCTAAGTTTAATTTAGTCACTATATCTGATAGTGATTCAGATTTTAAATCCAAATAAAACCCAGCGGTTATTTAAAAGTCAGGCTGTGTTAACGGTCGTAGGTGTGGACAAGATGAAAAAAATACACTGGGAAAATAGCCACACTGCTGGCGCTGGTCATATAATATTAACTTTAATACATTTAACAATATAGTCTATAGCTCTCCATTTAGTGTACCCTCAAGCGGAACACGAGTCATTACAACGGAATAAAAGAAGAATTCCCATTGGCTGATCCGGTGCCAGCGTTCATCACTCGTCCTGACACTACATTTAACATTCAGATGTGTGTGTGTGTGTGTGTGTGTGTGTGTGTACCTTGGAGAGGTTGAGGAGGATCTGTATGGAGTAGGTGATGACGTCCATGCAGGGCCCACTCCTGTTGCAGCAGCGGATGAGGGTGAAGATGATGTTGGTGGCTCTGCTCTCTATGAGACGTTCGCAGCACTCGGGGGACAGTCGGGTGGCGGTTTCTGCGCACGGGACAAGGACGTTCCATTAGGACACACAGCATTACAGCACCGCTTCACTGCCAACCTAAAATCATCTGAATCAAGTCCATCCAAGTGGGCAGGTTGTCTTTTCTAATCTTTGTATTTTGTGCTACACTCTGAGCTTTGGATGTGATGAAGTCCATGTATTTATTCCTCTTGATCATATTCCAGTTCAAAATTTCAGATTTTAGATTTTTCAGACCGCATTTGTCCTCCGAGTGCCAGTGTCTAGCAATTTAACAGCTGAAAATGTTGGACGATAAGCGTCCAGGTAGAAAGTCCCACACTAACCCAAAACCCATGACTTCATTTGATGTGTGTGTGGTGAGTTCTTGTTCTCAAATGTGTCCTCAGTTATTAGAGGGTCACATCCGTGCCTGTCCCACACCAATCTGCTGCATGTAGAACTACAACCAGCAGCCCTTGAGCTAAATTAAGACAGAAGAGGAGGCGTCTGGCCCGGCTGTGTACAAAGCAGTCTATGCACCGTTTGTACGCTGCCTCTTGGCTAGGCCTCAACTAACTCACCTGGTTAAATAAAGGTTAAATTTAAAAAAAAAAAAAAAAAGCACTTTCACTCAAATCTAACTGATATTCACATTGGCTACACATCATTAAATGACTAAAGCGAGGCCTTACCCAGATTTTTCAGGGCCTCCAGAATATATGAGAAGTGTTTGTATCGAAGCAGATACTCCAGGGCAGATGACGTCTTGTTGCACAGTTTGTCCTCCTCTCGGGCGCCAGCGGTGACTTTTTGCAAGCGATGCCTCAACTTTACCACCTTGGGATTGTCATTCAGTTTGCGGTAGCAGTATCCTCTCCACAGAGCCTGGAATTAAAAGGAGGCAGGAGACAGAGAAGAAAATAAATAAATAAATGCTGAAAGTACTTCATTACTGCCTGTGCTGAGGCTTTGACTCTTAATGTCTAGTAGGACATAAGCAGGGAGTCTGGGTAAGAGACAGTGCTAAAGGGTCATAGTGTACGGCACTGACATGCAATTCATCATGCATTTGTGAAAATGTCATTGGATAAACACTCTGATCTTTTAAGAATAGTTAATGCCACTGTCAGATCCCCCCTGCCCTTCTCTATTTCTTTGCAGGGTTCATACACATTTTTCAAGGTCAAATTCAAGCACTTTTAAGGGTCATTTTCAAATTTTGCCAGCACAGCCCCTTATCGCTGGGGTAAAACGCATATCTACAGGAATACATATAATAATTATAATGTTTTTTTCACTTTTTATCACAATGATGTAGACTGTATTATGTATAAACATCTCAAATTATGTTTCATAACAGCAAAAGATTTAGAAATTAAAGGAGAACACAGTTTTATCCAAAAAAAGGGCAGCCACATGGTGTTCTTCAGACACACTCGCACCGAGACAAAGATTAAGATAAAATGTACCTGGAGTCGACCTGAGAACACCCACAAATTTTCTTTTTTGACGTAAAGTTTTATTTTCCAAAATGTATCACCTCTCTGTAAGTAGCTGTGGCTTGGCATCTAACCTGGCAGAGTTAATAAATCACACCACAGAGTTCTAATTGCAAGCACTTTCAAGCACCTCTACTAAAATCAAAGCCCTTTTCAGACCTTAGAAACACGACATGGAAATTCAAGCACGTTCAAGGATTTCAAGCACCTGTACAAACCCTTTGCCTGTACCTGAGCTTTGACAATGCCCTGCTGAACCCTCTTCTGGCGCCGGAGGAGGAGGAACCTCCGGACGGCCAGCTGGATGACACGGGCAGCCTTTTGGCGTTGGGACAACCAGCGCTTCACTGCTCTCTGGGCTGTAACCACCTTCCTTTTGTCCTCCAGGTATCGTCGCCTTTGATGCCAGGCTCTGACCCAACGCTGTCCAAAAGGAGAAAAATAAATACATCCTTCATAAATTATAATAATGCGGTGTTGCTGATTGACAAAGTGTATTTTGTAAAATATTACTGACAGCTGTACCTGGATGGTGATAACGGAGTGAATCTGTTTTTTAGCGGACTGCAGAGCCCAGTGGGCTCTTAGAGCTCGTTGGATCTTTATAGCATGGAGATGGTGGAATATGGCTGCAGCGAACCGGCGCCTCCTCTGTGCATTGGCTGCCTCCAGGGCCTGAAACACAAAGCCCCAAAATCATTTCAGGGCTCAACAATAAAGACTGTCCAATTACCACTTTGGGATAGTAAATCCAGAATATCTGATAATAAACAGTTATTTTGCAGAGCTGTTGACAGAAGTGCCAAAGGAATCAGCCATCATACATTAATGTGATACATATAATATCTGTTATAGCAGTCAGAATCCAATGCCTTGTTAAATATGACACTGTAAACTTTGAGATAGAAAAAAAAAAAAAAGCACACATTACCTTTCTTCGTGCGATCCAGGCCCTGCAGTATGTCTGGAGTGTGACGGCTGCCTGCCTCTTTTGGGTAAATTTTTCCCTTTCCACCCGGCAAAGCCACACAGCCCGGATCCTGTGCTGCAGTTTTACAGCTGCCTCCCTCTTCCTCCTGAAGAGCCGCCTGTGGACCGAGCATCTCCAGTGTGACTGGATTACAGTGGCAGCTTGACTTTGTCGAGCTATGTCCCTTCTGACATACCAGCCTCTGAAAGCAGCCTGGAGCACGATGGTGGACTGTTTCACTTTGAGGAACTTCTGTCTTTCGTGTCTCTGAAGAACCCAGGAAGGGTAGAATCTTTGGATGATAACAGCAGACAGACGCATGGCTTGAAATTTAACTTCCTCCCTGTGTTTTCTGAATGCAGATTGGATCACAGTGGCTGCCTGATGCCAGTGAGCGATCTCTTTTCTGACCCGTATGCCTCTGTACACTGCCTGAAGAGCGATGGCCGAGCGTTGCATCTCCAGGTAGTGTTTCCTTTGTGCTTTGGCTGCTACGGTTGCCCGATATTTTCGCTGAATGGCAAGGACAGACGACTTCAGGTTAAGATACTGCTTGTGTTCACAGTGGGCTCTGTAAGCTCTCTGGATAGCACTTGCAGCCTGGTGCATCCGTTTGACGTTTTGTCTGGATTTCATCCCACGATATGCCGCTTGTATTGAAATGACAGCTTTCCTCTGCTGTTGATAATGTTCAACCTCCATGTTCTTCTGTCTCTGAGCTCTAAACCTCTGCTGTAAGACACAGGCTGCCCAGCGTTGCCTCCTGAAGGCCGTCTGCTGCTTACGCCTCTTGAAGTTGGCTTGAATGACAATGGCTGCCCTATGCATCTTGGCGACCTTCTTTCGGACACAGAGACCTCTGAAAGCCGCCTGGAGAACAACTGCAGAATGTCTAGCTTTCAGAAACTTCACCTTTTCTTGTCTTTGAAGAACAGAGGCTCGGTAATGCCTCTGGATGATAATGGCAGACAGACGTAGGGCCTTGTATTTGACTTCCACTGTGTGTTTTCTGAATGCAGACTGGAGCACTGTAGCGGCTTTGTGCCAACATGCCACCTCTCTCCTGACGCGACGGCCTCTGTACGCTGCCTGAAGGACCACAGCTGCACTTTTCATTTTTCGGTATTGCTGCGTTTGCTGTTTTGCTGCTGCAGTAGCACGATATCGCCGCTGGATTGTGATTACAGAGGATTTTAAGGCCAGATACTGTTTGCGCTCACAATATGCTAGATAGGCTCTCTGGATCGCATTGGCTGCCTGGTGCATTCTTGTGATGTCTTGTCTGGTTTTCATGCCACGATAGGCCGCCTGTAATAAAATGACAGCTTTCCTCTGCTGTTGATAATGTTCAACCTCCATGTTCTTCTGTCTCTGAGCTCTAAACCTCTGCTGTAGAACACAGGCTGCCCAGCGTTTCCTCCTGAAGGCCGTCTGCTGCTTATGCCTCTTGAAGTTTGTTTGAATGACAGTGGCTGCCTTGCACATTTTTGTGATGTTCTTTCGGACACAGTGACCTCTAAAAGCTGCCTGGAGAACAAGGGCGGAATTCCTTAATGTTAGGAAGCGGTTTCTTTCTTGTCTTTGGAGGACACAGGCACGATAGTATCTCTGGATGATAATGGCTGAGAGGCGCATTGCCTGGAATTTGACTTCCGCTCTGTGCTTTCTGAATGCAGACTGGATCACAGTTGCCGCCAGATTCCAACAACAAACTTCCTTTCTAACCCGCTGGCCCCTGTACGCTGCCTGGAGGATTACTGCAGCCTCACGCATTTTCTGAAACTGTTGCATTTGTTCCTTTGCTGCAGCTGTGGCGCGATACCTTCGCTGAACAGTAATTACAGAGGATTTCAATGCCAGATACTTCCTGCGGTCACAGTGGGCTCTGTAAGATCTCTGGATAGCGCTGGCAGCGTGATGCATCCGTTTGACATTTTGTCTGGATTTCATTCCTCGATATGCCGCCTGTAATAAAATGACAGCTTTCCTCTGCTGTTGATAATGTTCAACCTCCAGGATCATCTGTCTCTGAGCTCTGAACCTCTGCTGTAAGACACAGGCTGCCCAGCGGTGCGTCCTGAAGGCCGCCTGCTGTTTACACCTCTTGAAGTTGGCTTGAATGACAGTGGCTGCCCTGTGCATGTTTGCAACATTCTTTCGCACAAGATGACCTCTGAAAGACGCCTGGAGAACAACGGCAGAATGCCTTAATTTTAGGAACTTCTCCCTTTCTTGTCTATGGAGAACAATGGAGCGATAGCATCTCTGGATGATAATGGCCGCCAGACGCATGGCCTTGAATTTGACTTCCATTCTGTGTTTTCTGAATGTGGTCTGGATAATAGTAGCAGCCCTATGCCAACATGCTACCTCTTTCCTGACCTGTTGTCTTCTGTACGCTGCCTGAAGGATGACTGCAGCCCTACGTGTTTGCAAGTATTGTTTCCTTTGCTGCTTTGCTGCCACAGCTGCCCGATATCTCTGCTGGATGATGATCACAGAGGATTTTAGGGTAAGATAGTGTTTGCGCTCACAGTGTGCTCTGTAAGCTCTCTGGATGAGGCGAGCAGCCTGGCATCTGTCTTGCATGATTTGTCTGGATCTCATACCTCGGAAGGCAGCTTGTAAGACAACGGCGGCCGTTCTCTTGGCTTTTAAAGCATGCATCTCCTCCCTCATTTTTTTGTTGGCTCTGAAACGTGCTTGAAATACTTTGGCAGCCCAGCAGAGGCTCTTGTAGTAACTTCTCTGTTGGTGCTTTCGGAAGTGAGATTGAATAGTCCTGGCTGCCATATGCTCCAAACGCAACTGCCGTCTGACCTTGTATCCTCTAAAGGCCGCCTGGAGACAAATAACTGCTCTGCGCTTTGACAGAAAGTCACAACGGTCTCTTCGTGCCATCATCGCAGACTTGTACCTCTGTTGACAAACCAAAGCTGCTGCCTTGAGAGCTACAAATTGATTTCTCGACTGCATGGTGAGAAATTTTCTCTGAATGACTGTAGCTGCTCTGTGCATTTGTGCGATCTTCCTTCTGACCCTGTAGCCACGATAAGCTGCCTGGATAGTTACAGCAGCAGACTTCATAGCTCTGTACTTCAGCATTTGTTGATCCCTGATTATTTTGGCCCTGAAGCGCTCCTGAATAATGATGGCAGCGCATTTGGTGGCAAGGAAAATCATGCGCATTTTATACATCTTAAACTGGGCTTGTATTGCTGTGGCGGCATTGTGCCTAATCTGCAGGTCTTTTCTTACTCTAAATCCCCTGTACACAGCTTGTATCTTTATAGTGGCCTGCTTCAGCTGTCTGTACTCATGTTGCTGTTTCTGGCAGATCATTAGAGCTCTGTACCTGCTCTGAATAATAATGGCTGCACTTTGAAGGAGAGAGTAATGTTTTCTACATAAAAACATCCTAACACGGGACTGGATCACAGCAGCTGCTCGGTGCTTTCTCTTCATCTCCGTCCTAACTTTCATGCCTCTGAATCCCGCTTGCAAAGCTACACAGGCTGCTCTCTTGTCCAGGTATGCTTTCCTGATCTCCTTTCCTGCCGCATAAGCTCTGAAGCGTCGCTGGATGACGATAGCCGCTGCCTTCTTTGACCTGTAATCTTCTTGTGCTATATGTCGACGGTAGCAGGCCTGTATCAGTGTTGCACTCCGATTCTGGTTTTCCAGTTCCTTTCGGTCAGCTCTTCCTCTCCAGTTAGCTTGGATAATGATGGCAGCGTTTCTAAGGGCCTCGTAATCCTTCCTTGTCTCGCGGGCCAAAGTTGTGGCTCTGAATTTTTGCTGTATCACAGTAGCAGCTTTCCTCATGAGGAGGTAGTGTCTCTGCGTCACATACTTCCTGAAGGCGGCCTGGATCAGTGTCGCTGCCTTGTGCTGCTTTTTCAATAACTCCCGAGCCAATTTTCCACGATAGGCCGCCTGTATAGTAATGGCAGCACATCTCTTCTTCACAAACACCTGCCTTTCTGTGTCTCTTTTCACAGAGGCCCTGAACCGTCGCTGGATTACGACTGCAGCCAATCTAATCTTTGCCACTTGTTTTCTGACAGTATGCCCTCTGAAAGCGCTCTGGATGACAATGGCAGAGTGGTGCTGAAGCTTCAGCCTCTGAAAGAGACGCCTCTGTTCATTACCTCTGTACTGGGCTTGAATGAGCATTGTGCTTCTCTTAATCTTTCTGTATTGATGGAGACATCTCTGCGTCCTGTACCAAGACTGAATTCTGACGACAGCAGCAGTTCTGTCTGCCATTTTTCTCTTGTACCATTTCTTAAAGGCAGCTTGTATCACCCTAGCGGCACAGTTTTCTCTTTCCGTTTTCTGGGCTTTCCATCTTCGATATCCTCTCTGTATTTTTATCACTGCAGTTCTGAGGGAGAGATAGCTGTGCCGCTGTCTTTTGGCTAGAGCCCATGCCCGAGAGTGCTTCTGAATGACTGTCGCTGCCCAGTACATTCTTCCATAAGCAGCAGCTGCCCTCCTCATACGCCACTGTGCCTGGACAACAATGGTATAATATCTGAGGCGTTGGAAAGCCTTCAGGGCTGAAAACATCCTCCACTGAGCCTGAACAGACAAGAGAAAATCCATGAATGAAAAAAACAATTACCAGTGTGTCATTACTGTCAAAGAGGAAAATCGAATTAAGTAAAACCATTAGTAGTTGAGCAGAGTACGAGGTGACCTAAAAAAAAAAAAAAAAAGTGTGTTATGTGCAACTTAGTCAACCTATTAGTTAGCAGCCTTTTTCAGTGTTGGCGAGTAATGACCTATAATTTATTTTTTTTTTGCAACTTTGCCATTTTGTGAACAAATGAGACTAAACTACAAATTTCAGGCCATATAATGAAAGGATATGTTTATTTTATTATTTTCATTTCAGTGTCTCTTCTCTATTGTACTGTGTTGCTCAGATAGTTCAGGTGCACAACAGAACCATCTGTCCATTCTGATTCCACATATGTTGTATAAACAGGATATTCTATTGTGAGAAAAATTTAATAAATAGCCCATTGATTAGAGCAGTATTCAGGCTACACATACTGTCTTAAATGTGCAAGTTGAAGACTATTTAATCATTTAAATTATACAAGTCAGTACATTTTTCGAGTTAAGTAATGATGTTATTTACTGAATTGCTTTAATGTTTTCAAAGCTAAACTTGGAAAATACTTGTGCTATAAATTTACTTGAGTGGCATTTTCTATTGTATTGTGTTCTACTTTCATATTACATTGTTAGAATTTCATAGTAAATGTCAGTTTTTAAACAGTAACAGTTTTTCTAAATAGTTTGAGTCAACCAACATTTCTCCTTAGCTGTGCTGCAGTTACATTTCTTCCTGGTTTGCGCAGCTGTAATCATACCATCAGTGGCCTTTTGCACATAATTTTGGGTAATATGCACTTACCTGGATGATGGTTGCTGCCTTATTCTGCAGAAGCTGGAGTTGAGCTTCTCTTTGTAGCCTGAGTTTTCTGCGTGCTACGTAACCCCTCCAAAATGCCTGGATGACGACGGCCCCTCGACTCTGCCTCTTCTCTCTAAGTCGCTGAAGAAAACTCCGTACAAGTATCTGGATTTTCACAGCAGCTGCGTTTCTCTCCTGCGTCACAAAAAAAAGACTAGATCACACCTCAAACAGTACAATTTAACACTGCACACCTAAAAATAAAACACAAAAACTGTTTAAAACTTCCAGGGGGTGTAAAAAGATTCTAGGGACCATGTCTCTATTAGAAACAAGAATAAATAAACTCACTTTCAGGATCATTTTGCAAATTAGCAACTATCTTTTTTAATAACTTAAAGCTTGTTTATAATATTGTTTATAATGTTTTTAATACTAATAATACTAACAGCATCACAGGTGAACAATAATAAAATATCCACCTGGAAAACAACAATAGTCGAGACATTATTATAATAATAAGTCTTTAGGTTTGATTTCTGAAAATAGCATTAGTCTAAATAAATAAAATATAGAATAAGAAAATATATGATCATGAACCCAACAAATGGCACAAATAACAGCTGCATAAACTCCACAGTGAATACTTTTGGCATAAATACAATTAACTTGAGTCTCTGTCTCATAACTGGGTTGAATTTACTACTTGATGTCCAAAGAGCAAAGATAAACAGACAAATCACATAAAAACTAAAGGACTTGAATCTCCAACCTGGAAGAGCTGTAGATCTTTCTTTAGTCTGTAGTTTCTCCAGGCCGCCTGGATGACTCGAGCGGCTCTGGTTTCGTTCCGCAGGTCGAGAAGACGAGCGCACAAGAAGGACAGGTAAGACATCACAACCTGGGAAGGGAATGCAAACGAAGCTATGCTTTATAAAGTGTCAAAATTGTGGAGACTTTTTGGGTAAACTTCAGTAAATTCAATAATGGGTTTTTATTCACCTCATTTGACATGGATTCACTGGTTATGATCTCAAAATCTACATCAAGCATTTTTTTTCTGTCAATTAAATCCCAAAATACAGTGGAAGTAAGGCGATTCATCACTCCTATAATATTTTGAATTTACCTTTTCATTGAGATTGAGTGAGTTAAGTTTTCAAGAGTTCATTACATTTACAATCCAACATCCATTTACATCCTGTTGCACTGGGGGCAGAATGGGATGATGGCGGTGTATTCCAATGACAGCTCTTTACCATTTGGTTTTATGTTGTTCTAGCTTCTCACCTGACTCCAGTACCTTTACACCCAAAGTTTATGACTGAGCGTTTCTTTGCACAGAATGAGTGCCGAACCATCTTAATTTTGTACAAACTGCCACAATACTAGATCACAAAAGTTAAGATAATAGAAACTTTTTTACATATTACACGTAGCCTATACACCAAACCTCCACACACTCGGGCTGTGTTTACCAGTAGTGTATTGGCAATTACTCCAGGATTTTATCAGCGTTCCTACAGGTTAAAATTAAGACTTTTTTTTAAAGACTACTTTAATGCCCATTTCACAGCCATACTGGCAAAAATTTGTGACTCCTAGAATTTAGGAAAATGTACTTGTTTAATCCAATGCCTTGATTCCTATCATTCCAAGTTATTTCTCACTGCAAAGTTAGCAATACTTGGTTCCTAATTTCAGTATAAATTGTCGGGTTGGAACCGAGTAGACTAAGGCTATTTGGAAATTTCCCAGATACATTTAAACACAATACAGAAAACAAGTTTATGGCAACATAACTTAAGACCTACCATATTAATTTAATACCTATTAAAGACTTTTTAAGGTATTAAATGCAGACTTTTAAGACTTTTTAAGACCCTACGGGAACCCTGTTTACCCTCCCAATAATGTGTTTTCACATCAACACAGAGTCTGTGTTAGAATTGAAACTCTGGAGCTGTGCTGTAATGTGGACAAAAATGGAGAAACCGAGAAACGATGATGTAGACACTCAGATCGGGTCTCTGCGGTCACTACATGGTTCCAGGAGAGAAGAGATCACCTACGAATATCTGTTAATTCACCATGGATACTGAATTCCAGCCCGTTCTGTCCTTGTTGTCTCTTCCACCAGTTTTTCTGAAAGTTAATTCTACTTCTCGTCATGTTATCAATAACTACATTCATTTTAAAACACATTAGTGTGGATTTGGTCTAACTGGGTGTGCTACGAAACATCCTGATCAGTCTTCAGTTGGCTGTGACTCTCATTGGATTCATGCTGCTTTCATTTTGTAGTTTTGCAGCGCCATTAACGACACACATTTATTCCAGAGAGAAATTTAAAGCAGGACTGTTATGCAGTTTTATAGAAGTAACGTTGACTTTAAAATCCAATCACAGCTTGTCAAAATCGCAATATAGAAAGAAAATTATTGGATTTCAGGCTTCTTAAAAGGCCCAGTTATTTTGGAACAACAGAGGAGGAAAAAAAAATAAATCAAACTGTTTCTTGTTTAGCAACATTAGATAGAGTATTGTAAAGTAGGACCCTCTCCCAAAAGTAATGATCCAGACCAATGAGACAAGAATCTTTTAATTGTGCCTTAAAGCTGCAACATAACTCCCAGGCTACACCTATGACTGGACACTTGAATCAATATTCATTAACATGAACAATATTCTCTTTATGTTGGAAAACAAACATTAGTGCTGAAACAGAAAAAAAAAAAACAAAAAAAAAACTATTCCTCCGTCGATTATTAATAAAAACTGATCATGTAAACGACTCTTCATACTGAATAAAGTATCCGGCCTCACCTTCTCATTGGGGATGGTGTTTGACATGTCGGCTGGATTGATCATAGCAGGGACTCCACCGAGGAAGGACACGGCAGTGTTGACCAGTCTGAAGTTATTTTTCTCATTTTCCAGGAGCTCTTTAAATTCCACAGAGGGCGAATCTGGGGCTGTGTACGTAGAAGAACATGGATAAGGTCACATCAGCTGAGTTGAAAATATTCTACTATACGACCTTCATTACTCTACGGCTGTGGAAAATGACCTCAAAACCATCATATTGTAAGATATAGGATAAAGAAAGAGCCACTTGAACATTTTTTACAGTGTGCACCTGAACAGACAATATGACAGGTACCGTTTGGGCCTGTCGCCGAGGAGTCAAAGGAATTGTCAGAGTCGCTGGCGGAGCAGTTGAGCTCCAGGTGACCCCTGGGTGAACACTCGACAGTCTGAGTGGTGCTATGACTGACGGCCTCCGCTGGCAGCAGACTCGGGTGGTAATGGTGGATGAGGTGGCAGAGGACGCGGCCGTCCGAGAACGCCACAGTGAAGTTCTCCACCTGCAGACAGACACGCCGTTTTCTTTTCCGTTTTCAAAAAGTACGATGTTTCCCAAATGTTTATTAACTTTTTTTTGGCTCCTTTTCCTGAATCTGTTTATACAATGAATTCAGATTCTTAGCTTTCTCAGTCTGCATCAGGGATTGGATGGCACTGATTTGCAACATACTTTAATACAAACTTAAGTCTTATACGAGGGTAATTCAAAAAGTTCTAAGACAAATTTAAAAAAAACTTTATTTTTGAAAGTAACAAAATTATTTTTC
>JAPQRQ010000019.1:437368-454373 GCA_037367365.1 Apogon talboti | reverse complement strand
TAGATAGATAGATAGATAGATAGATAGATAGATAGATAGATAGATAGATAGATAGATAGATAGATAGATATTTTATTGATCCCAAACTGGGATTATAGTATAGTATAATACAATTATTTCTGACATATAATGAAAGTATGAGTATACTATGTGTAAAGTCATGTTCATTAGAGTAACCTATAAAAAACTTTGGAGGTATACAGTTCATACTGACAAATATACAGAGATTTAGGTCTGTATCTCAATTTAAATGACATACACTTTATAGTACAGTACAGTATGGTATGGTATAGTATAATATAGTATAGTATAGTGCAGTATAGTCCAATTATTTCTGACATATGAGTAGTAGTAGTACTGTATTTATATTCATGTTTAATAGAGTAACCTATTAAAAACTTTATCCACCCGTATCAGTTTCTTTGAGGTAGTGCTCCAGCGTATGTTTTATCTTGTAAACTTACAGCTGTCCGTGTTTATAGTAACACGTCAGCTGTCAGCTTTGGAGTGAAATAGCTTAGTTAACTGAACTGATCTTTGATGTTTACAGTGTAATACCTCATTCAGAAACAGACCAACATTTTGCTGATTTAATGTTTTATGCCAATGTTTAAACTAAATATTGGATTAGTACTGTTTAGAAAAATAGAACAGTACATACAATTACTTGTAGTGTATATCTAAAAATGGACCAGAATTGTATAACTAATACCTATCTGTTCAATTACAGTTCTCAGAATAGCATCAGAACAAAATACAACTTAAATCTAATCTAGTTGTGTACTCAAAGTGTACTACTTTGAACATAAATTACATTTAAAATAGGTCAGTTCAGCCTCAGAAAGTATTGAAACAGGGCCCTTACAACTGTATTAGTAGTACATTAACATTAGTGTACTTATTGCATACTGTATGCATGGGTTACATAGGTTTACTAAGAACAATGAGTTTGAAGTGTGCTTTTCTGTATCTTTTGAGTCCTGTTACCACAGTGTCTCAGTTACAGTGGACATAATGTGCTGTGTTTTGTCTGTTTGCAGCTGGCAGACAGACTGAGACACTCAGAGGGTCAGTACAGCGAGGCAGGGGTTAATGGAACTGATCAGGAACCAGAATGGCTGATGCAGCTGCGCCTCAGGCACCACAGTTTACAGGTGAATATTCCAGATTTATGTACCGTGTAAAATGTTTTATCAACCTCTGTGCTATCAGGTATTGTTTGTATTTCTGTAATAAAATAACCTAAAAACAACTAGGCCTGTTATGTTATATATGTCTTAAATTTAACATGTTGTATATGTTTTGCAGACTTCTCTACTCATATGACAAGTTTCACCTTCAGAGAAATCTGTCAGTTTTTCTAATGAAATTTTTTTTACTGAAACAGTGAACAGTGAAATCCAAAGAGAGAGAGAGAGAAATAAGAAAAAGAAAACCCATAACAAATAAAAATTGAAATTAAATTAAATAAAAAAAGAATTAAATTTTATATAAATGGTACGTCCCTTCCCACTCATTGCTATAATTGACTATTGTGTGAGACGTTATAAAGATAGACTTTGTAACTGCTTTTACCAGCTCTGGAGTGAGTTCAAGAAAGGGAACCATGAACAAAATGTCTGATTTTGCTTTATTTTATTTCATTCCGTCACCTCTCAGTGTCAGCATATCTCTTTTATTAAAGTTAAAATTAAAATGAAGAAAAAATGTCCATGTTTAACACTACTGCATCAGATCATCTACTACTATGTCTTTTATTATTATACTGACTGAAAGATCCCTAACAGCAAAAATTAATTACTAATAATTTGCACCATGTGATTAGTAACTTACATCACAAACATCACATTTTTAGGAGAAAATTACCCATAATTTGCTCAACTGACTTAATTTTCTGTGTAACAAACCTTTTTAGACCCAATTGATTTGATTATTTCCTTTATTCAGACAGGGACTTTTGCTGAAACATATGAACCACCTCCAGATAGACGCGCTTTCATCAACGAAGACACAACAGGTAATTTTCAGTTGTCCAATCATGTCTGGTATTCATAAGATGGGAGTATCTAATGGTACTTTTTTTTTTACACATATCTACATTTTTTTCCTCAGAGTCTGATTTGGACAACCTGAGCCGTGGTCTCCAGAGTCCAGAACCAGAGCTGCTTTATTACAGAGGCCCTGAAGTTCAAGAACAAAAACAGGAAATGACACCATTAGACACTGGAGGAGCTCATGACTGGTACAGAATACTGAGCTACATGTTTTACTGTCTGCCAGCCACAAACCATTTAAGCACTTGTGATACCCCACTCTGTTGGTTCACAATCCTCTCCCTGTTGCCGCCTCTAGGCCTGGGGCCAATTCTCTGATGCCAGTAAGGACAGTTTATGCTCCTCCTGTGTCCATAGTGGCCGGGAGCCAAGACTTCAGTTATCATAACACAAATACTGCTGAAGCCAAAGCTGCCTCACCACATTGTCCTGTGGGTAATCTGACATCAGCTGCAGAGGGTGAGTGTCAGATTTTAGGGCTCAAAGCAGAGAGCACTTGTCCATTCAGATATTTACTCTAACACATCAGATTCTGTTGGATATTTACTTTTTTTTATTTATTCATTTTTTTGCTCCTACAGGGGTTGTGTCATTCTCTGGAGTAGGCACAGTGAGTAATGTCTTTAATGTTCTTGAATAATAAAAAGTATGTGAAATAAGAATAGGAAACAAATAGCAAAAGGTCTCCACTATAAAGAATTTATAGATGGTTTACAGTTGGGTTTTTATTACAGACACTGATGTGTTATTTGCCATTGAATGAACCACATTTACATTACTATTCAACCAGATAAGGTCTTGTTGTTTACTGAGCCTCTCCTTCAACAGCATTTATAACTTTATATGCTTCCTCCCACAGTCCAAAGACATGTACCGATAGGTTAATTGGTTAATCTAAATTGCCCATAGGTCTGAATGTGACTGATTGGTTGTTTGTCTCTATATGTCAGCTCTGCCTTGACCCGAAACATAGCTGGGATAGGCTCCAGCAGTCCCGCGATCCTCTCGAGGACAAAGTGGTTCAGAAGATGAATGAATGAATGATTAATAAGTAGTAGAATTAAACCACCATCAGAATCAAAATGTTTCATGCAGCACATCAAATTAACAGATATATACAATAAAGCTCTGCAATACACTTCTTTGTCTATTTACACAGGAG
The DNA here is from genome assembly GCA_037367365.1 of Apogon talboti. NCBI lineage: Eukaryota > Metazoa > Chordata > Actinopteri > Kurtiformes > Apogonidae > Apogon > Apogon talboti. Next base: position 451,157 of record JAPQRQ010000019.1, on the reverse strand, counting down.
TAGTATTAGCTGTGAACCTTTGGTATTTTGTATTAATTGTGGAGTTCATCTATGATCTTAATCCCATGTAAATCAGCCATGTCCGTAATTTATAAAATAAAAATTGCAGTGCAAATTATCCGCCCTATTTCAGCAAACACAGAGGTCCTGTGATAACATTAGTCTCCTGCAATATCTCTATAATTTGGTGGGACTGGCAACATTTCTGGTTTCCTCCATGCATTTATTCACCTGTTTCCTGGTGAGGATGATGGAGGCTACATTGGTGATGATAAATCAGACTTTTTAAAGTGTTTTAGATACAAAGTCAGGAGACTCATGTTTATGATATGGTAGGGAAACTCACGGAATGAGCAAAATTCTTCCAAAAGGCGACATCTCACAAGGTGATGAAATGTATAACAATGCACGGCAGCTACTGTAAGGAGCCTACAGTTATCTGTAGGTGATGAATCTGCAATTTACCTCAGAACTGCAAAATAATGTTAGTAAATCTGAGTAAAAACTAGACTTCTTTTTTTTATCCTGTGTCCATGGGGGGGTTAATTTCCAAATGACCAGAGGTCCACAGGTTATACCAGTCCTGTGCAAATAGGGCTACAGATCATATTACCTCAGCAAATTGTGATGTATTTTATATATTAATAAGGGTTCTTTTTACTGGGCATGAATTGTATTGAATTGTTTGTTAATAAGACAATAACTGAATTAATGTTTGACTGTTTATTAATGACTTCTAAAGTGTTTACAATCCCATTAATAAAGTACAAACTATTTCTAAACCCTGCATAAAGGTATTCTTACTTTGAAGTGGTATTGTGACAACTTTTATGTGCCTATAAATAAAGTTACCTGGATGTTTTGTCTTTGTAGATAGGGGGTCAGATGCTGGATGTCGACATCAGTCACCGAACGCATCACAGCATCCAGCGAGGTTCAGCTGTAGAGGCCAAGGTCTCCGAGCAGACCAGCGATGCTCCTAAAGAGGCGAGTGCTTTGCTGACATGTGCCGATCCACATTATTAATGTAACACATCACAGTTCTTACCTTCTTTGTCTTCGTGCACAGAGCACCAAGACGGGGTGGTTTAGCGGTTGGTTTAAATCAAAGCCCAAAGAAGTCCAGAAAGAGACCTCAGAGCAGATCAGCCCTGCTAAAACAGTAAGAGTCAATGATGCATTTATTACATTTTCTTATTTGTAGTGTGAAATACAATGCGTGTGTTTGTGCTATAAGCAGATTCCACCTGCTGCTGACCTCTGCCCTCCTCCCCCGCCTGCCATCGCACCCCCTGGCATGTTTCCATCCCAGCCCTCCTCCGCTGGAATCAATCCCTTCTCAAGAAAAGCAGGTGAGTTTTGTGGTGACTTAAAATAATTATTCCTGCTGCTACACATCAATGGTTTTTCAGCTATGCAAGTTATAAATATAAGTCCTACATTCTTGTTTTGTTGCGGGGGCTCCTGAGGTTACTGAACCCTGGAGGGGAGCTGTGTCTTCTCTGTGTAACTGCTATTAACACATTAGCTCGCCTGCGTATCAGGTTTCACATTTTTCCAGAATAACAGCCGTTACAAGCAGTTTGCATTGCTATTGCATGCATTAAAATACATGTGACAGCCCATGAGACGCATTGTAGGTCATATCTAACAGTCCTTACAGTCTTTTCCGCAACAAAATAGGCAACGACGAGAAATAAATGTATCAAATGTGCTATTAATTTATTTAAAGCATTACAGTGGTTTGGCTGCCAATCCACTGTAATATATCACCAACATTAAACGCTTTAAATGTGATCGTTTTCTATAAATAACCTTGTTTTCTGCATAGGCCAGCAACTGGGATAGACACCATTTCAACACCACTAGACTATATTACAGGTAAAAAAGATGGACACAAAATAAAAAAGTATCATATTAAGGATTACTAATAGATGCACATAAATTACTTTTCATTTCTTGCATTTGCAGGATCACTGGCACCACTAAAGTCCAAGATGGGACATCGCACCCCCCTGTCATGAACGCAACCCACACTGCGTGTCTTATTAGAATTCACCTGAGCTCACATGAATGCCAGTATGATCTCTACCTCTCACCACTGCCCACTTTTCTTTTTTAAGATCGCCCTTTCAAACGCCTCCACAGCTTACCCGCCATCATGTTGCATGTTAGCTACAGAAATACACTGGATGGACGGGCGAGGTAACTCGTATTGCATGGACTGAAACAGCTGAGGTGTGCTTCCTGCAAGCTGACAGCAGGGAAATTACAAGTGGATGCAGGACATATCTGGGGATCGGGATATCCTAATTGACCCTGATATAATATGATATTTATATAGGATGGACTGACCTGATTGACCCCATCAATGCCCAAAACGCAGATTTATACTAGTGTGGTGGAAAAAGATTGACATGAGCAAATCATTACACTTTTACAGCTCAGATCACTTCTAAATGTGTGATATATTGCCAGATAATATTGATTGGCTTTGCGTTTATATTTACAAAGGGTAAATCTCTCATCTTTTCATGATAAAGCGCACTGAAACACAATTAAGTGATCAAAAATACTAAATATTAAAATGTAATCCCACGCTATGCTAGTTTATGCACCTCAATATGGGGTACTTGTTGTTGGATTATACAACAGTACAGCGTGTGCCATGTTGTCACACTGCCAAGATGGATCGTCCTACATGGGGGAGATTTGGGATACACTTGCTCAGGCAAACAGCCAACAACCTCCCTAACCCCCCACCCTCAGCAAGCAAACTCTTATATGACCAAACTGTTTATGTGCTGATGATATTTGCAATGCTTTCATCTAAAAGGTTTAATTAATGGCCCTTTATATAAATATTTGGCTGCAGACGAAGCTAAGCTATGCTCTTGAAGTTGTATGTAGTTATATGTTGTATTATCTACTTTTACATTAAATGTATAGTGAGGATTTTAAGACGCTGTGTTAACCTGTGCCAAATTTTTTATGGTAAATGAGTTTGTGCCTCAATTTTTCACGTTTTCGTTTCAATTTTGCAGTTTTTTTTGTATATCTGCACCAGCATATAAAATATAACAATCCCAAAAAAGCTGCAGTATTTTATGTCGTTTGACTCTTTTTATCATAAAAAGGCTGCATCCACTATCTTTACAATTTCTGCTGACTGGAGACATTCTTAATTCATGCACACATATCTACCTTGACACATACTGATTTCCTGCCAAAAAAAATAGCTGGGATTCCAAGAAGGGCTTCTCGCTTAACACACGGAGAGGTGACAACATAGCAGGTGGCGTTTCCTATTACGATTAGTCTGCAGGAGCCAAGAGTGAGTGGGACACATTGGCCGAGGAATCAGAACACACAGACCACCAGATTGTGACCAGTCAGTTCTTAAATACTGTCCAATAATGTGTCAGAGCATTAGCACATTTTAAAAGGATAACTTTATCAAAGACATTTTCAAGTGGCATCCCAAAATCTTAATGATTCATGAGCGTGTGAATATTTAATTATTACATAAATGAATTGGCCTCATGATGCCATTTTGATGAATGATCACTTTGTAGAAAATCTTTATTGAGAAAATTTCACACCCTGGTTTTTACATGACAGGTTTGCAAGTTTGGTTCCCTTTTTATCAGCTCGATCCTCTCATACAGGCCATATATAATGGTTGGGATAACATAAAGAAACATTACACACATACTGAATGCCCAAAGAGGTTTACAATATACATACACCTCGAACTTCCTGCAGACTGATTCATACCATAATAGACTTTCCACTTTACGTCGGGGAATTTGAGAGTATAAAATATGATTTAGTGCATGATCCACCACTCAGTGATACATCAAGGTCTTTAGGTTGTTTCTGCACTACTGTAATACTATCTGCACATAAAAGGTTGAAAATACTATGTTTTCACATATTAAACAAACCTCACAAATACCTGTATTACCAAAAACAATTAGAAATCTCAATACGAGACTAAACACTGTTGAGATGATTTTCATAAAATTGTCACAAAGCACTGATGGATTAGTGAACACATTTCCCTGAATAGTAAAAACACTATTATTAGCTGATGAATATGATAGTGAGGAACTGTTCTTGCTTGTGCTGCTTTTATCAGTGAAAACATCAGCTTCTGCAACTAGGTGTCCTGAACACTAGAAATAATTATATGACAGAGTAATTCAAAGCCAGAGGCAGTTATCTGTATATAATCATTTTGCAGGTGATGGTTGAGACATAAAACAAAACTGTATCACTCTGTCATCACAGTATATGAACCAGCCACCTTGTCATCTACATACTGTATGTTTGACTAAATGCAGTTTTGCAATTCTGTGCATACCATCAATTACACTATGTATTTATGGCACAGGGTTGGATGTCTTCTTATTTATACATTCTTGTCATTATGATACAGCATATGTTGTGCAAGTTTTGCAGCACACTGGAAAGATTTGTCACACTCCACACAGACAAAGATCCTCCCAGCGCAGGTTTGCTCCTGATGCTGCTTCAGTGTGGCGAGGCAGCTGAAGTTCTTACTGCAGCCCGAACAGCTGTGGGGTTTCTCCTTATTATGGATGTACTGGTGACGAACGAGACGAGAAGCCATGGCGAATGCTACGCCACATTCATTGCACTTATGGGGCCGTACACCACTGTGAATGGCCTCATGTTCAGTCAGATTTGAGGACTTTGTGAAACACTTGGAACACACTGAACAGACAAACGGACGCACTCCTTTGTGGATCTTCTGGTGCTCTGCCATGCGACTGGCCAGGGCAAAGGCCTTCCCACAGTCCGGGCAGGAGAAAGGCCTCTCTCCCAGATGCTTGCGTTCATGACGCTTCAGAGACAGTGGCTTATTGAAGGTCTTCCCACAGTGTGTGCATGGGAAGGGTTTGTCATTGGTGTGCATGTTCCGCTCATGCTTCCGCAGGTCAGAGGAGCGTATGAAGTCCTTACCACAGGCATCACAGATGTACGGCTTTTCACCAGTGTGTGTGCGGATATGTTTACGGTAATCTGAGGACCAGATATATGTCTTAGCACAGAAGGGGCAGTGATATGGTCTTTCACCAGTGTGCAGCCGCTTGTGTTGCTGCAGTGTGCCCTGATGAGAGTAAGCCTTACCACATATGTCACACACGTGTGGCTTGAGCCCCGTGTGAGTTTGTAAGTGACTCTGAAGGTAACACAGCTTCTTAAAGGCCCAGTGGCAGTGTGTGCACTTGAAGGGACGGTGCTCTGTATCAACTCCACTGCGTTTCTTCATCGCCTCTAAAAGTCGAGGGATCTTGCCATCGTCACAAGTATTAAGCAATTTTTCAACAGTTGTGTTTCCTGTATTATTCCTTTTGGTCTTTTTCACGCTCCCATCTGCAGAACACTCTTCAACATTAAGCTCTTTCAGCTTAGATGCCATCTGTCTGGACAAACCACCACTCTGCACTTTATGGATCTTGAGATATTTAGAGCAGTTACTTCCCTTCTTTCCTGCAGCATCTAAGTGTCCTTTGTTTGATCTTTGTATTTTATTGTCTCTGATATTTTCAGTGCATTGTAAAGATTCTCTGCTGCTTTGGTCTTGGTCATCCCAAACTCCTGCTTGTTCTTCAGGTGAAAGCTCAGCAAACTTCTCTGCAAGAGTCCAGTTTGGTGTTTGAGGGTTAAGATAAAGGGTTCCAGTGTCACAACTCTCTGCACAAATACTTCGAGATAAATCTAGAGCACTCAATTCCTGTCCATTTGAGAAAGAAGGAGTGACACGGTGGCTGACTTGAGGTTTCCTTTTATTTTTCCTTTCAACAGCTGGTCTGCCGGACATCTGAGGGGACACTTCATCTGCCATGGTCACTTTTACAACATGTCACGAAATGCACGTGCTTGCATGAGTTTCAAGCAGTCCACAAATTCCTGACAGAAATCCTCCTTGAATAGTCCTCAAGAATCAAACACACAAGCAAAATAGCAAGTATTTTAACAATACATGATGAATATTCACAATTTCATATTTCTCACATTAGTGTATTGTAACCATGCATAAGGCTACTGCACCTTGCATTCAGCGTCAATAAAATTCCACACATAACCTTGCATCTGGAGTCCTTTCAACTTAACAAGAAACTCCTCATAGCAGAAAATTCCCTCTCCAAGTGAAATGCCTTGATACTCACTCTGCGTCTTCCCTCAGAACAGGTCAGGTCCAGGAGATGCCACAGTTATACTGGCCCCTGGTCTAGTGCAGCTCCCAGGGGGAGATGTCCAGTGGTGTTAACAGGCGGGGTTTGGCAGCAGCCCTCTGTGGGTCAGCATCTATCCTGCTAGTCAGCAGTCACAGCCTGGCTCAGCTTACCTACACTGACTTGGCTTACCGCCGTTTGTATATAGCAGCCTGTTGAGTAAGTCACACTGAAACTGAGAACTCTGAATTCCCGTTAAGTTAAGTTATCCTGAGAGGGCAATTTATAAACAGTATATGAATTCTAAAACATTTTTGAAAACATTTTGTTAACTGTTTGGGCCTAGCTTTTCAAATATCTGCATCATTCATAAGGTAGGATTGATAGCTGTGTGTATGGCTGTATGTAAAAATAGTGTTAAACGGATAGTTTTTAAAGCTTTGTGAAAAAACGCAGCAAGACATGTAATGCGTGTGTTTGGCCACTAGGGGCGCAGGGTTGTACTCTAACATTTTTTTTAACCCTCAAAGACCTAAACAGCCTAAATAGACCCAAAGCATCTACTGATCTAAAATATTTAATAACCTCTGAACCACTAATCATACCAATAGATGTAAATAATTCAGGTGAAATGCACTCAGATTTTCAGGACCCATTTGGTCATTCAGAGCGCAGGTGCCACCAGGGATTTGGGGGAAAAAAATATCACTTTGGGCCCTGCCACTTCAATGCTGCAAACCAAGCAGACCCTAAAAATATAACATATATTTTGCTTACAATAGATTTTATGATTTCCTTTCAACAGCTCGTCTGCCGGACACATCATCTGCCATGGTCACTTTTACAGCGTGGCAAGAAATGCACATGCATGCATGAGTTTCAAGCAGTCCACAGATTCCTGGCAGAAATCACACACAACACACACCACACATTTTATGATTAAGATAGCAAATATTTTAACAATACATAGTAAATGTTCACAATTTCATAATTTCCACTTTTTTTTTTTTTTTGCAGCATCCATTGGGACATTCAGAGCAGAGGTGCCGCCAGGGATTTGGTAAAAAAACCCATCATTTTGTGTCCCACGACTTCAATGCAGCAAACCCTAATAATATAACACTGTACAAATAATGAACCAATATTCTGCTTCCAACAGATTTTATGATTCCATGCAAGATTGATGAGAAGGGTAGGCCACAAACCAGTTTTTACTTTTTATTTATATATATATATTTATTTATTTATTTATTTAATGAAATCAGTATCAGATTTGTTTTTCATTGATATTCAAATACAAAAAAAAATCTAATTTTACTTGTTGGATGGAAATACATTTTATTTCCCTTTTTTGCTCTTCTCTCATGGTGTTGTCCTTTAACTACACTTCTACACTTCCTGCTGACATAACAGTGTCATCTACTCAAGGCAGAGACTGACTAGATTTTTTTTTTTTTTTGCCAAAAACAAAACAACACTAACGCAAAAAAACCTATATTTACAACTATTTATAAGTATTTGATTCCTGTTTAAGATGATATTGTTTGATTCATTCACCCCTTGTGCCCCCATTCAGGGGCATCCAGAAATATGTGATATTTTCTACCCAGAATCCATTGTAAAACTCTGTTACCAGCATACAGAGCCACCACAACACGGTAGGCAAAACTATGGAATTGCCTAGGGCCCCGAGCTTGAAAGGGGCCCCCAAGACAGATGGTGAAATACCCAAAATCTATCCAACTGAAATTACGAAAAAGGAAAATGCAGTTGTGTAAAGAATATGTATGGTAACCTAGGAACAGCGTAAGAACATCTGTAGATGAGCATAGAGAAAACAGAAATTCCAGTTGAATGAAATCAGAGTCAGTGACTTTCAGGGCAATGATCCATTTACGTATGTTTACGCACGTGTGTGAAGCATGTGTGTTAAAAACTGTGTTGATAGTGGAACTTACAGGGCAATGTACCCTAACCCTAACCCTATGGATTCCATCAGCATGTTCTGTGGTATAATATGTAAGTAATTTTTTGGAAATAACAAACTAATTAATAATCCTGATAGTCAACTATTGTCCTATAGTCCTGATTTATGAGTGTTACCTTTTTTTTCATTAGGTGTTTTGCTTAAATTCCTGGCTGTGTCCTCTCACGAAGATGCCACAACCTCCAGAGATGAAGGTGTGTATGTGCCTTATTCATTAATTGTTTTTATTTTATTCGTGTAATTTTATTCTTTATTGTGTGCTTCTATTATTCTTTGGTTTCTTACTGTACTTAACACTGCTGCAACAAAGCAATTTCCCAGTTTGGGATTAATCAAGTATTTATCTAGACTAACATAATGTCTAATTTGGATTATTTAAAATTGTAACTATTAGGCTGATCATATTGGTCTTATTCAACGTAGATTTCTTTAAGTGAGCATCTTTAATTGTATATGGGGTTCACATAAGTCTTTAATATACTTTTGATTGTCAAGTTTTATATTTCATAGAAAATATTTTGTTATATATATCTTTATTTGCACATTATTAACCAAACTTAAATGACTAAAACAATTGCTTATATAATCATCACAGTATACACCTATTTGTTTGGAGTTTGGGGTGGGATTCCCAAAGAAATTAGTCGGCCCTGGGGCCCCATTGATCCCTTCTTGCCTGGGGTCCCGACAGTATCAAGCAACGGCTCTGTCAGCATATAGACCACAGACAGATTTGGGCTCAATGATTATACAAAAGTAGCCATTATCATTTGCCATAATTTTCTCTGATGTGCTGAAAGACTGCTGAAAATCTGTTGCTCTGTCTTAAAATTAAAAAAAAACAAAAAACAGAGTAAATATTACTGTGATATCAGCCTAGACTTACACAACCTAGGGAAAAAACACATTTGTTTACATATTACCATGGCTTCATTTCAGTAAGCTTATGCAATGTCACAATATTTATTTCCATCCATAGCTGCAGCTGTTTTTAACCCTAGATCTTGTATTGATGAAATCCTCTCACCTTCACCATTAAGTATAGATGTGGCTTCTACTGTTGATTTTATTTAAACAAATATTTACATACCATAATCTTAAATCATAATCATTTCACCACACTTCATCCTCAAAGATGATGACCATTATCCTTCCAGGTTTTTATAACACATTGGACAGTTTTTAACCCAATTTGAGCAGTTTCAGCAAAAACAATACAGACTATATAATTCTACTCCTTTGAAACAGATGCATCTTTTCCATGACCATGACATGGTTTAAGAGATAAGCTACTCAGTGCATCAGTTAGGAGTAAATAACTTGTTGCAGCTGAAACATATCAATCACTGAAGTAATTATGGAGAGCTTTTACTTATTTACTGAGTGAAATCCAGGTGGGGACTTTCTTTTGACCAGGCTGTGCATAATAAAATGTAGGATTTATAGCTGAAAAAAAGGACTTTTCTTGAGGGAGGACCCCTTTCCTGTTAGTAAACCCTGAAGAAAATAGAAGGGGAAACCCTGACCCTGTCAAAACTTACACTTGGTGCTGCCTTTGGATGATATAACAAAAGAAATGTTAAATCCAAGACAAAGGGAATAACATTTGTCAGGTGTGAATTTATTTAAGCACATCACTCTCCTCATTTTAACATCATATATTCATAAACCCATTGACCTGATAATAAAAAAACAAAACATTTTTTCAAAGATTTGCAGATGGTGACAGATCCAACGTGAACCCTGACTTTGCCCGTTGGAAGCTGGGATAGACTCCGCCTACCTGCTTCTAGGGGATTAAGAGGTTTGGAGAATGAATGAATGAATGAATGAATGAATGTGCACAAGGTGAAAATTCTATTTACCAATCATCAATATTTTTATATATTTAACATTATTTTGACATTAGATTAGAGCTAATTTGTATAAATGTGAAGTCAAAGTCATGTCCCTGGTGCTTTTATTGTAAGACTATTTATTTTTTATTGTAAATTACCACATGTATCAGTTTAGATTAGATTAGATAAGATTCAGCTTTATTGTCATTGCACATGTCACAAGTACAGAGCAACGAAAGATTTGTTCAGTTCCACCACAGCTCAGCACTTGGTGCTTATATACTAAATAAGTGTTTTGCACATTGTCTTAGGTGTGACAGAAAATTAGCAAAATGTGAATATTTCAATAGAAATGCATTTAAAACAGAATTATGAATCTGGACAGATACTTGATCTTTGCATTTTAGGTCTTTTTCTGATTTGGTCTCTTTTTAAATAGCAAAATCTCTATTTATTTCCAAACAAGTAACAAAAATCATATGATACTTCTGTTGTAAATGGGAAAAAAACTATACTGGGTGGAGAATGTAGATTTGGGCTTAGATGTTTATGATATCTGCATCCATCTCTGCTAAATTCGGACAATTAAAACAAATATCCTAAACCTCCCTTAGTTATGGGTTAAAATGAGTGACTGACAGTGTCTAATGTTTTCAGTCAGGACCATATAGAGCTGATCAGACCAGTGTCCACTTCAAGTTTATATGTAATTCTTTAATATGGCCCCAAGATGGCGATATTACCCTTTGTTGAAGCACACAAACCACTGCCTAAATTACTTCAACAGAAATGTCCTCAGAAGACCTTATCTTAAATTAATCTTTTTTGTGGGTCAGTGTGCATAGTGTCAAAATGTTCTCAGCTCGAATACGAGGAAAAAGGGAAGCGTACTGTTGGGTTTCTTGGAAATCATGCTTCTTTGTGTTGAAACGTTTTGAGTTTTCTTTTTTTTCTGAGTCTTCACTGTACTTCAGAAGTTGAAACAGAGGCTGGAACTGATTTGGTTGGACTTGGAATTAGTTTTTTGGGAACACTATGTTCAGCTGTCAAGCCTAGATATTCTTGATCTGTATTTTTCGGTTCAGTTTTTGGTCAAAAGATGACTTCACAATGACCCCAGTGTAGTACTTAATTTCACAGCCATTAATAGCCAAAGTTGTCCTTATTCAGATGAGATACCTGCATTCATCAAGTAAGTGAATGGTTCTCGTGAAACTAATGCTGTAATTAAGTGGGTTGGCCTGATGTTGTTCTGTACTCAGTTCATTTTCCCAGGAGAACAGATTGAAATTCAACACTACATCAATTTACCTGTACAAAGATGAGTTTTAATCTCACATTGATCCTGTACATATCAAGTTTTAGTCTCCGTGGAGTGTCCTCATTTCACTTTCCCACACATTTTCAGATGACAGGTACTTGCTACCCAAATTTAAGAATATATAAGGCAAAATAAATAAATAAAGCTAGAGCCAGGCAGCTGAAATGTTCATGACATTGTGTGTTTGTGTTTGTCAACTGGAAGCTGTCACAACAAAGCTGTGGTGTGTGTCACGCAAGTGCCTTTTGTGATGACGTTATAAATGATCCCGGATGTCGAAGCTGTACTAACAACCACTTTAGGGAGCATCACCCAGGAAGTTCCTGTTGAGATGAAAAAGAGTGTGGTTTGTTAGTTTATAGGGTGTTTATGTGTCTTCCAGGCCCCCACTGAGGACAGTGTTTGTCCCTGTGGCCTGAGGGACATGTGCATGTCTCATCACGTTGAACTGAATCAGTCTGAGCATTATTATGAAAAATAATTTCTTTTCATCAGTAGAATGTGTTCTTTTTCCTGACTGAACTCAGTTCCGGTATGACCTAGCAGAGTAACCTGTAGGATCACTGTCAGATCTGAGAAATAAAGCCACCTTAACTATGCTTTGATTGAAAGTTGGGCATGAATGAATATTTCATTGATGGTCACTGTAGCCTGCTGGCAGACTACACACAAAAAGTGCAGAGTCATTCTGGGGGTGGGTCTTGTGTTTCATGGTGCAGCAGACGGCCTTAATTGAGAACATACCCGATCTCAGAATTTTCCATAGGACCCGGACTACGGAAATCATTGGATTTGCTTTGCTATGCTATAGTTGCATAAGTCGAACCCTACAGGTCAAAACATCTTGTTTTCTTGATGTAGTAGATCTGCTCTGATCTTTTCAGCTGAAAGTTTTACAAATACATCATATGTTAGTGGCATCACACAGATGAAACTGTTCATGGTATGATTTCTTATATTGGGGCTACTGCAACTATAAGGGTAAGCCTAAATGCAGAAATGCCAAAACCACACCAACAACAAGTCAAAGTACTTTAAACAGACTGTGTTCAGATGCGAGTGTTAATAATCCCCTGATGCAATCTTTCAAGTTCTTAATCTAGACAGACAATGAGCAGCATTTTCTCTTTATCAACTGCACTAAATAATGACAGAATAATTGCTGAGTCAACTGTTTGTGCCAGCAATATGTCAACAGCTTGCTCAAACAGCTCTCCTCAGGCTGATGTCCTAAATGTTTTTCTTACTGAGTTCCCATCTTAGACAAAGCTAACAAGCTTGGCACAGGTATCCAGAACCCGCAACTCTAATGTGCCATCTAAATACAGTATATTTTGAAGCACCAAAGCACTGAAACAACATTCGGTAAAGTATCAGTATTTGAGAAGTTTTCTACTGAAACACAAGGAAAAGTAACATTTTGTTTCATAAAAAGGAACAAGGAGTGTTTGGTGTGGTCTGAGGGGTGTTCAGGGTCTTGAACTGTGGGTCTGAGGTAATGGGCAGTCTGGTTCTGCGAAGTGTAACTCTTGGTGCTGGCACTATGTGACCTCTTTAAAAAGGCAGTGGAACTTGTTGTACTGACCTAGTACTATATTTAATCACGCCTTGCTCTCATTGTGACCATGATGACAGCATTACTGGAATTAAACTGCGGGCAAGCCTCAGCTAGGTAAGATTAATTTGTCATTGTGTGTCTTTGGCAGTTGAAAAAAATAAGAATCGTCGATGACACATGACAACTTGAGAGGAATTGGAGTATGTATTGTGAAAGGCTTATAAATGCAGCACACACAGTAACCAATGCATTTAATACATTAAGTCTGACTGCACCTTGTGGTCATTTATGTTAAAGCTATGTTTACATGTTAAATAAAAAAAAACCATTTACTTGGATGCAACTTTAAAGGATATTGCTTTTTACATTGATAACAGAGTAATGATTAAATCTACAGGTCACATTCACTTATGCTTTATTTTAAAGAATTGTATGTTATTTCTCTGAACTTACAATTGTTTTCAGAAGGAGACGTTAAATCATCCAGTCATCAGTTGACCTCCTGCCTTAAAGAAAACAAGAAAATCCTTCATTTGTCACAGTTTTCTCTCAGTGGTCTGAAAACGTAGTTCAGTAAAGACCAGTACATGGAGCATGGTACTTAAAGGGACTGGACTGTGGTTTACAAAGGCCATTGGTGCATCTTTTTCAGTAAATTCATATGAAATCATGAAACCAATGGAACTTTAGGAGTGTATTTGTAGAACTGCCTTGGTTTGAGCTGTTTTTGTGTTTTTCCCCTTACGTCACAACCAAAAGCGTGGCTTGGTCTGACTTATGCTGAACCTTGCTCTTACTTGTGTGACCTTTGTAAATTTCCATTATCTTTGCAGCTGGAGGATGGGGGTTGTATTGCTTTCATGGTCTTGGGAAGGGGGG
>JAPQRQ010000019.1:374304-394195 GCA_037367365.1 Apogon talboti | reverse complement strand
CAATATAAGCAATTATTTAATTAAAAAAAGCCAAAACTCAAAAACCTGTGGGGCTCCCGGGTCTTAGGAGGTTAAAGCAGACAATGTAATCAGGTGATTGAACTCACAGCAATTTGTCAACAAAAGTCTGAGAAAAGTATTGAGATGTTAAAAAAACAATGTCCTCACAGAAACATAAGAAGGGATTTGGATCTTTCACCCTCTGGTGCAGAACAGAATTAAGAGATTCAAGGCCTTTGAATGTATTGCAGTGCATAAACCACAAAGGTTCAAGTCTAAGCCGAACACCCGTGATCTTTGATCCTCAAACGCTGCTGCATAAATAACCGTCATTCATCTATAGCTGATCGAAACACATGGGCCCAGGATGACTGTGACAAACCTTTATCATGCATTGAGTTGACATCAGTTAACACCTGTTTTAACCCTTCAACATCATGCAACACAAAACATTTCAACTAGTTTTCTGTAGTTGTAGATGACTATGTCTAAGTTTCAAATGTGGCATCAAAGAGACTGTTTATGAAATCCACATAAGTGAAATGTATCCTGGACAATCAGTGCATTGTGGGTGAAGATCATGACCTACTTCTCATGCAGCCTGCGTCTGGTAAAAACCACATTTGGATTCTTATGTATATGACATCACCCAGACCAATTGACTCCTAGTACTACAGACACAAGCAAGAATCTTGGTGTGGACTGCATGAGATACCAGAGCAAGGCATAATCGATTTGAATTCAGGTAACTCCAAACAGATCACTTTTTGCACTTTTTGGACAGTCTTGTTTACTCGGTCTGAAACTCTGAGGAACCCTGTTACTTTTCCAGCTGCCTCTGGAGGTTAATGTTTGCGTTTACTTCCGTACGTGGACCTGACAGCGTAGGCCCAGCTTCATTCACATTTGCTGAATGAGTGTTTAGCTAAATCCCAGCTGACGGGGCCAGAATCAGAGGTGACAGCCTAAAGCCCTTCCTGTGGCCTAACTAAAGTCCACACCAGAAATGCAACCTTTGCAAAGCCCGCCGTTGGACAAAGGAGAGACGAGGCAAATGGCGTATGTCGTCACCTTTGAGTAATGGTGCTGCAACAAAAGACCAACTTGAACAGATAAAAGTTGGTAATCTTTGTTGTGAGAACAGTCAGCTTTAGCTCAAGCCACCAGGGGAGATATAAGTTATTGAGAAACCAGTGCAGGTTTAGGGTTTATTTACATTAACATGCAATAATGACTGTGTCTTTACCGTGCGTTGTGAAGACAGTATTACTGGATTCAATTGGAGGTTTTTGTTTTATTCAGTTTCGTGACATGGATCAGTGCGAGGGTCCTAGTTCTGTCAGTGAGGATTTCTTCTGTTTGTGTCTGAAATCTCTAAATATCACTGTCTCCAGCTAGACGAATCATTAATAGTAATAACCGTGTAGATAATAATAAGACCGTTGCTGACGTTGTGTGAGTTTGCTGGATGGCAATTACATCAAACAGGCATATACTTAGAGACAACACATGGCTTGACACATATAGTTTCCTCATCACATGCAGCTGTCATTTTAAAATGCAAACCAAACAAATTTAAGTGGTATTTATAGTCGAGTGAGAATGGCTCCCTGTGAAGCCGTCTGACTTAATGAACACACACACACACACACACACACACACACTGATCTCCCGGCGTATAGGATAAGATAAACCAACAGTATGGGAGGAGATGAGCAGGGGCGGCAGGTACTGACAGGCAGGACTTGGCCGAGTATTGGTTATGGCACGGAGGAAACATGAGCGCCTTGTTGTCGTCTGGCATCTTGTGTCTGTTTCCCAGACTGAACTGGGCCTCATTCATTTTCTTCAGTCGTTTTCTCAGATGTGGGAGCTACATATTATCCTAGAATGCCTTTAATGCAGACTCAAACTCTGCTCAGCTGTTTTCCTTGGATTGAAGACTTGGTTTTTGAATCTCTTTCATTTTGCTGTTTCTTAAAAAATGTCCTGCGATTTCAATCACCCGATAGAAGGCATGCTGGTCTTAAGTCCTCTGCTATGCTCAATTTAGTCTCAGAGAACCCTAGAAATGATTTATATGCTGTGATGCTCTGGAAAAACTAAGGGCAAAATAAAATATAGCACCGATGCAAACTGTAGAAGCCAGATGATATTAACTTGTTGGAAAAGAGATTAAACTGCATGTCAAGTTTAAAGTGAAGAAAAGTATGATAAAGGCAGCTCATTATATTATTTGGACTAAGTGGGAGGGCTGATTGTAACATGAATGAGAGAAATGGGTCCTCCAGTGTCAGTGTGTCAGTGGATATTTTTGGATGGTAGTAGTGGAGGGTCTGGGAATACAGCCATCATTGGTGATCTGCTTGACCCTTGGTTGTTGTGTCTGTGTTGGAGAAAGCACAGCTGCTTTGTGAGGGCCACAGTGTTATGACTATGGGCCGTTTCATCTTTTCTCTAGTGGTCATGACAGGAAGATGAGGGATGAGAAAAGAGTTTCTGTTCAGTCGTCAAACATGGCTTCAAAAAATGGATAATTTGAGAATACGGCATGAGGACGTGCAGGTTTTCTCCATTTTTTCATGGCACAGAATGAATATGCATCCCTAAGATATGTAATTACACATCTGATAAAAGGCAACATACATACAGTATGTACAGTATACTGCATGTGTACGCTTGTGCATGTATTATGTATTGCTGTATTTATTGTATTCTGTATTTTAATGTTTTAGAAGGTTTTTTATGTTTTTAATATTTGCACTAAAGACAAATTTCTCAAGCGAACTTTGACCCTTCTATGGACAAAATTATTTGGACACATCACACCAACAACATCCTGCTGAGTTGACATGTTTGTTAGTTGTTGTCAATAGTTATCGCAAAAAATGTCAAATCAGTACTTTTTTCTAAGGTTAAAGGTTGATTTTTCTTCCTGAAATCTGTTAATTGTGGTTTGAAATGATCATTTATAGTTAGAATGTGACAAATATTTCAGAAATCAAGAGGTAGAACTTAACCAGTTTTAGTGATAAAATTCTAATGATAATTTTTTAATTTTAAGTAAAATTAAATAAAAATTAACTGAAATAAAAGCATGTTGAGTGTTTTGAATGTCAGTGAAAACAAAATTAACTAATTATTAACACAAACATTTATCGCAGTATTTATTGCAATATAAAATTATTTGATGACATGTCATTATAGTTTTGTCGCCCAGCCCTGTTTGCAATGAAACACCTATATTCAATGTGTCCCAATACTTTTGTCCATATACAGTACATGCTTTCAGTGTGTCAAAATAATGGTAACTCTCATACAAGACGTGCAATAAAAACATTACAATTGATAAAAAATAGACAAATTTATTGATTAGTTAGATTACTGTCTTCAGCCCAGAGCTCAGTTTGTGCATTTAAGAAAGTTTTAGGATTAATTTTCACTCCACACTTCACTGTATCAAACATGCAGCATCACGCATGCCATCCAGGAATACAACCACCTAATTGACCATCATGAACAGGTATGATGTGAAGGAAAAAAATGGTCTAAAACAAGCTACAGCAGCACCACATGTATGCAGAGCAGAGTCTGCTCAGACAGACAGGGGCTGTTGGAAAAAATAGATCTTGCAAAACATGGAAGAAATGTTGTACAAATGGATTAAAACCAATAACACTGGTCTGTTGTTTGATGTTTTATGTGTGTTCCTTCACTTCACTCAAAGTATGGATGCAGTGTAGACATTTTTTTAACATTACCTTTAAAAAATGGCCAACATTCACTTAAAAGATGTTTCTTTTGTCATTTTAAACAGTTATAACTGAATATTAAGCAAACTTTCAAGTAAAATGTACATATTTCTGACAAATTCATTTTCAAAACTGTGAACATTCTTCAGTAATAGACTCATGTGCTACAGACTTTCAACAATCAGCTCTTGTGTGCAGGTTGGAACAGATGCAAGAAATTAAACTTCAACTCATGTCTGATGCAACTTTTTTTGTTTAACATGAAGTAGAACATTGCTAATGTGCATTTTTTTTTCACATTAAGTGCAAAAAGGAGATTCAAAAACTAAACTGTAGCACCACCACTTGCTTTAACCATGTGCGGATACACATGATATGCCCTGTCTGCATACATAATGTAAACTGCATATAGACTGGACCGTGTAATCCAGAGCTCCCATCGATAACAGCAACAGTGTGATATGTGTACAAACTGTTAGATGTACAGTAAGAGTCAAGATAAAACTTACAGTAACTCAAAGCAGAAAAATAAGTTAGACTGCCACAATGACTACCAGGATATATTACATGTGCATAAAATACAGTGGTGATTAAAATGCATGGTTTAGTCCTGTGACATATCATTAGATGTATAACAGACATAGATGAGGATGTGATTCAAAGTCACATCAGTATTTGTTGAGTCCATTCTGCACCTTTGTCGTGTTCCACAGCCCTTATTCATTTATTCTGACTTCATCACAAATAAACAACAGCTGAGTGTAACTGCAGTCAAATGTTCCTGGTACTGGTGCGTGGTCGTCCCGTTGAAGCACCGGGAATGTGACTCTAACCGGACCTGAGGCTCCGTCACGTCGACGCCAGCGGCCGCAGCAGGTCCAGCTGGGACTCCAAGGTGACCCGCTCCTGGTGAACCACCTGCAGCCGACAAGAACACATGACCTATGATCACTGCAGCCCGAACAACAACCACCTCAGGCAGTCATTACATTATTTGCTTTTTCACCATAGTTACAACGGTCAACATCAGCTAGTGGCTGCAGGGTTCATTACACTGTGTAATATTAAAGTCAAACTTCGAACTGCTCGGAGCCTTTCTCCTATATAAAGGACTGAAAAGGTTATTTTTTTTTCTGCTATGTACATGTTCAGCAATAAAATATCTACAATTACAATAACACTGATCTATAATGTATTGGAAATTATCAGCTTCACAGACAAAATGGGCTAAGTCTTATGTACTTATGTGAAAAAAATGTCAAACATGCTGTTTATCTAATGTTATTAAACTGTTATTACAGATATACACATAGTTTACGTACATTTATAATATATTTATAAATCGTACACCGCATAGCATGTGAAAAGTGAATATATTCTAATGTGACAGACAAATATTCCTTATGACTAATATCCATTCACTCATTAATTCATATAATTTCACAAAAACTATAGCCAAATAACACTTTTGACTTAAATTTTCTATCATAGTGGTACAAATTTGGTAAAGTTTCACTACTTTTGAAGAACAGTGGGATAAGTTCTAGCACAGATCTTAACTTTGAGGACTAGAAGCCCTGAGACACTCTGTAAAGCCACCAGCCTCATTTAGTAATATAGCAATTTGACTTCATAGATGCACTGCCTCGATTACTTACATTATTGTGTGATTTTAGTGCTTTAACATGGATTTGAACTCACAAACTAACACACTGAGGCAGCTCTTCTGTGAGGTAAAAATGCTAATTTTGTCTCGGAAGCCTGGTGACTCTGAAGACAGCAATAAAATACATTGGATACAGCATCGGTTCATAACTCATGATGATTCTGAAACAGGAGGTTGTGTGTTATTGTCTGTCATAAAATGTCTTTTTTTTCAAAAATAAATTTCAAAAGCAACCTTTACTTCATCACAATAATCATTTAATTTATAGTCATCTAAAGCTCAATAACATATTCCAGCATGTTTCACTATGTAGGACCTTTTCTTACATGTTGGACATAATAAAACACACATAAACATCCTTTTTTTTGCCTGACGCTGCTGACAGAAAACACCTTTGATGGATGCCTTTTCTCTCCCTCTCTGCCCCATTTCCTATCTACTGAACACTATCAAACATGGCCAAAAATATATAATAAAATATTATGATGGTAGTTGTTCTTCAAATTGTGCTCAGGGATAAAATCCAGAAGGATGTGTTCCTTTCCATTCTGCCTCCTTTCTTTCCTCACACACCCTGCTGCAGTTGAATGCCTGACTGGGCCAGGCTCTATTTTAAAGAGGACAGTTGTGAATGCCAATGGCTGTTTGGTATTTCAACAAGGCTAGAGACTATATAAAGACATGTGCCTTTCTCTGCAGAATTCCACAGATGCTTAGAGCAACTAACAAAATTAGAGCAAATAAACAAATGACTTAGTATATAAATGTAATAACTCTGTATTTGCTTGAATTTATATATATTTTTTTGAGGAAATTGGTCAGTGGGTTTTCTGTCTCTTTAAAAATTCTTTAGCCTGAGTTCTACTGGAGCTTTAAC
Organism: Apogon talboti; assembly: GCA_037367365.1. NCBI lineage: Eukaryota > Metazoa > Chordata > Actinopteri > Kurtiformes > Apogonidae > Apogon > Apogon talboti. The sequence goes on along the minus strand of JAPQRQ010000019.1, from coordinate 387,900 downwards.
AGCACTGCATGTGAGTTCGAAGGTTTCCCTCTTGGATCATTTACGAGGAGAATGACAGGCATGCAGCATGTGTTCCAAATGTGAGTGTGTGTGCCACAGGCAGATCCCCAATGCAAACAGCTAAGACTGTGCCATTAGTTCAGCTATGAGTGATGGGTAGAGGAGCAGACAGTTGAGCTCCAGGCTTTTCACCAACTTGGACCAGCAGGAGCATTTGTTGTCACACTTAGTTGAGAACGGAGAAAATTCAACTTCTGACACACAGTTGAGAACTTTTACAGTGATTTAGGGTTAGCGTTAACACGAACACCACCACACTCTGCTGTTTACAACAAAAACACAATGTATGGGCTCCCTTTTCTTTCTGATCTGTCAAAGTCAGAGCCGCACTTCATGCGTCATGGGTAACCTTTAAGTTAATTTTCACATTTCACAGTATCCCAGAGGCGTCCACACCCACTTGCATACTGTGGATGGACACACTTCATCAGGAAAACAGTGTATACATAGCTGCAGATGCCTTTAAGTAACATATGGGCAGACCTTAAGTTGCTGTTGAAGCTCGCTGTTGAGGCGTGTCAACACTGCATTGGTTTCCTTGTTCTTGCGGATCGCCATCTGGATCTCCCTCTTCTGTCGGGATGGCAATCTGAGAAAGGATTTAATCAGGATTTTAATTCCCCGATAGAATAAATAGATAAGAAAATGTAACCTGTTCAGAGTCCAACCTCAGGGAGCATGGTCACATGATTGTGCACCATAATCCGACTTTATTTTTTACCATATAACCACAGCGTTTGGAGATAGGGTTAAATGTTTTGACTAGATGATTGCAATCAGATACTGGCTTCAATAAAATGTTTCAGACCAAAGCACTGGGGTTTAATCAATCAACCAGCCCCTATTCGCAGTCAACGCATGTATTAATGGTCAACTTCTGCCTTGACAGCTTGAATGAGCTGTTTGGTCAATAAGGAGACTGAAACGCATATGTTTGAGTCATTACTGTAACGCAGAGTGTGCTTAAATGTCACCTTTTTGGATGGGTATCATGGGTTAACAATCTCTTTACAGCATGTTGAGTTATTAAACGTGCAGTGGTGAAATTTATTTGGCTGCTGAGGGCAATGCAACAAGCTTAAGACCTGAGCTTACACGACTGAATATTAGCAGCAGACTATATAAGACACATTAGTATCTGTTCTTCAGACAAATTAATATTCAAACTTCTTTTAGCTCAATTTTTTAAAGAGGCAATTAAACGTGTAGTGGCTTTTCAGCTTTAGTTACAACATTAACTTTAATATTGCTAATGTAGCAGCTGCAGGGAAGGTTATGCCAGTTAAGTTTGACGTCACAGTGAAGGAAAAGTCATTTCCAGGTCCAAACGGTCAATAATGGCTGTATGTATGTTTGCTAAAAATTGCTTTCTTTAATGATGCACCAATTCAGGTACAGAATTGAATAAATTAATTTAACTCAAACACAGTTATTAGTGTCATTTTCTTAAAGTCAGTGTTTTACCTGCTGTAGTTTGCGGTCTGTGGGTAAACATTTAGGAAAAGATTGTAGCAACAGGTAACATAATAATTCTAGGCCTTTTAAACATAACAAAGCCAATAACGCAATAAAGTTTTTTAGCCAGTAATGTAATAGTATTTTTCCAATATTGTAATAAGTTATTATGTTATAATAAGCATAACAAATATCCTGTGAAAATGTAGATAACGTATTATATTATTGGTAAAATGTTATGATGTTATGATGGCTCAAACATTTTATTTCATTATATAATTTAGAATTCACTATCTCATTGGCTGTATTACATTTAAAATGGCCAGAATTATGATGTTATTGACAGGTGTTATGTTATTAGTTGCTACAAAGACACAGCAGAATCACTACTGAATAAACCCTTGAATTAAACAAACATTTTTTATTTACTTTTGAATTGTCTAAAATAACCTTTAAGTTCCAGTACATAACTTCACGTAATGCTCATCTATGTCTGTCCACTAATTGTGACTGTCTTAACTTAAATCTTTACTTTATTTACTGTCCCCAAAATTGGACAGTAAATAAAAAGGGCAGACAAATGAAAAATATAGTGTAAAGATGTGACAGAGCTCATAAAAGCCTTACTCTACATTGGGGGAAACCGTAGATACAGTTTGGCAGTGGGATGAGGCTAACATGCTAACATTAGGTAGCATCAAACTTCCTTTTTTTCCTCATTCCTTTAAGAACTGTAACTTTACTTATAAACGTCATCAAAAATGGTAGAATGACAACTGGATGTGTTTTATAGACTCAGGAACACAGTAGAAAACAAACCAAAAAAAAGGTCATTTCCTGATACTGAGTCCTTCATCTTTAAGTTCAGCAGCTCCTATTGTCCTGCCATTCATTTCCTATTCTATCCTAAGACGACCTTGTTTGTCTGGTAGGATTATGGCGTTAACTGTTGAACTGACTTTTGCGCAGGCTTGGCGTGAGATGGAAACATTGCAGGTGGAGGTGCAGACTCCAGGTTCTGAGGCTCTGGGTGATATTTCCTGCGGACTGGCTTCTGCGGAGCCTGACTATGAGATGCTCCAAGTAAATCCTAAACAAAACAATAGAGTGACATAATTACACAAGAAATCTGCAAACTCCACAACACAGACAAAAGTAAAAATGCAAAGAAAAACCTCATTTCTACTTTTATACAACGCGACACTAACTAATAATCCTAATTTCAATCACAGCTTTCATCTGTCTGGGCATGCTCTTCACCGCTCTCTCACATGTCCGTCGGGTGTTTTACACGATTCCTGGAGCACAAACGCAAAAGCGACTTGGCTTCGTCTTCACACCCACGTTTCACTTGATCACAATTCCAACTTATAGTGGAGTTCGGGAAATTCGGAGTGGCCTTTTAATTTTTTCCAGTGTCGTATACAACTTTAACTTCCCAGTTTTATAATGTAAATAAACTAAAGGGTTCTAACCTGCTTTGAAGTGCCTGTCAAGTCTTCAGTACTTGGTCCAAATCTGGGACGTGGACCCTGTTCTTCAACTTTGACCCTGTTCTCCTCCTGCAAACAGACATTAAGAACATTAAACTATGCAAAACAAATATAGAATGAAACAAACCTTTTTAATAACAACATCCGATATATTAGTGGTGATATGATGGGGGGAAATAATCTTAGGGAACAGCTAATGAGCCAGGATGAAATGTGTCTGCACGGACTGACGATAAATCACCTCCTTCCCTGCAGGGACCACGATCTAGTGGCTGTCCAGCCGTGGCTTCCTGTCTGCTCAGGACCAGTCATGATGGATTAACTTGCTTTTATTGCATATCCCTGCTGCATTTCAGCCATTACTCTTTCCTAGAAATTATATATATATATCTGTGCACATACTGTATATATGGCATCACCACCTGCTTTCATTCAGTAGAAGGGTTAAGAGTGTAAGTTTCAAGAAGCGACTCCTCATAGAAGGTCTTAAATCAGTACATACGCCACAACACTGCAACTTTAGTTGTTTCTTAGCATTTGTGACTAGGCAGTGCTTTGTGTAGGTCTTCCATTTCCCATCTGTGAATGTTGGATTCAGTGAATTTGATCCACTAATTTCTAAAGCCTGGCTGTCTCCATTGTGGTGGCAGCAGAAATGCCTGAACCTTCCTAATGACTTAAACAGGCTAATGCTTCTGCTGTAAATTCTACCCAAGAAATGTACAAATCTCGCAAGCAGAGTCAAGTAAATGGCCCCCAGATTGACTGCACCACTGGATGTGAAACACAACCACAGCATGGAAACATTTGAAGGTACTGTAGCGGTTGCTACAGTAGCATTAAACCACAGGAACTCTATTTGCAGTACGTGTGGTCACATCAGCCGTAGGTCAAGGCCGCTGCAGCGCTGGAGAAGTTACAAAGAGGTGCCATGATCACTGTCAATTTTGACGACAGCAGCAGTAATGTAGCATAAGTTAATACAAACACTGGAGAAATGAATGAAGTGATGTAGGGATTGTGCATGAGTGGAACCTCTGACAACACTACAAGAAAGGAAGCTTTGTTTCTGAGATAGGAGCCTTATTTTTATCTAAAAAGAAAAACAACCTTCTGAAGCATTTTTTTAAATTTGAAAAGCAGTTGCCTTTTTAGAAAATATATGCAACTTTCTTTTAGTAAGATATTCTCCTGACACCCAGTAATGCATTTTTTCCTCTGTAGGGGAAAAAGTTTCACAGCTTTACCTAAAAAATGCTGTCCATTGCAAAGGACATTCCATTAAAATATAAGCAATTAAATTTAAATAAACATAACTTTAAAAATGTATCTGAAAAAACTGTTGCATTATGCAGTTTCCAGTCAAGACAAGTGTTTAATGTAAAAAAGCTAAAACTTTCACTTTCCTGGGTCCCAGGAGGATACAGGAGTCTTATCTTTATCTAAAAAGAAAAACAACCTTCTCAAGCATTTTATTATTTGAGAAGCAATTGCCTTTTTAGAAAATATATGTGACTTTCTTTTAATAAGATAACCTCCTGAGACCCGGTAATGCATTTTTGTCCTCTGTAGGGGAAAAATGCTGTTTACTGCAAGGGACAATCCATGAAAAAAAAAAAAAATCTGAAAAAGCTGTTGCATCCTTACATTTCCAATCAAGACAATTATTTAATTTAATAAAACAGCCAAAACGTTTACTTTCCTGAGTCTCAGGAGTTTATTATAGTTGATACTGAACTGGATTTATACAGGAACAAGCTGGTACAAGGTACAAGCTTGTTTTCCTTATTTTAAGACTGAGACTACTTCTTAAACAACTATGTTTTATTATGTGTAATAAGTTCTACCCATATTTTTGTAATTTTAGGAAAACTAGAAGTAAACTAAACTAGCATTATATTTTATCCAATACAGCAATGTAGTTATATGTAACAATATTTGGCTTCTGTGTGCAGGGCTGTGTTTGCAGAGTAACTGCTGGTCTGTTAACTTGTCTGGTGGTTCACTGCACACTGAATGTAGATCTGGACTGACAGACTATTTGGTGCTGCCGTGCTTAAGGAAAAAAAAATCTAAAGATCTGGCATTTGGGTCAAGGCTGCATCACATTTGGCTGTTTGCCCAGTTTTTCACCAACTGCAAAGTGAAGGTAAACAACGATAAAGTGAAGCAAAAGGAAGAAAAACTGTGTATCTAAGGTTTGCTTTCATTGTTTTTTGTAATTTTTTGTAATTAAAGAATCCCTGTGCAACACATTCAACAGTTTTACATAAATGAGTCTATTTACCCATGAGCTTCCTTCAAGAGCCAGAATCTAATATTCACCGTGAACGCAACACTGATGTATTTTATGAGAGGGGAAGCTATTTTTAACTACGCCTGTGGTTGACTCCACCATTGAGTATCTCTCCGAGGGTTTGGGTTGGTATGAGTTTCAGTTTGTCTTACTAAGTGAAAAATATACACAAAAGTATTGCCACCTTTGAGACTGTCCAGTCTGGTTGGGTTTAATTTCAGTTAAGTAAAACATACTGGGAAAAGACAGAGAGAAAGTGATACTGCACTGGAAGGCGGAGACTGTAGAGGAGAGAAGTGATAAAAGAGCATATGTAAAGGGCATGTCATGGTTTCAATAAAACTGGAGATCATGAGCTGCGACGTGTTGTGATTCTAAAACCAACTTCTTTTAATTTGAGCACCATGAAGACTGAAAAAAAAAAAACAAACCCCCAAAAAAACGTGATCCCAACAAGCAACACACTAGGAAAATGAACCAATAAATACAAAGAAAAACAAAGAAACTAAAATATACCACGCAGATGTTGTAAATATCATTTTTAGAGATTTGTGTCTGCACCAGGAGTTGAATGATACAGCCTGTTCATGGGGGTCGTAACCCATGATTTACAGGTGGTTTTCATCCTAAACACACAGTATTTAGGAACTTGCTATGGTAAATAGCTGAAAATGAACACAAATGAACTGTTATTAGGTTTTTGTACCAATATCTGTACATCTGCATATTTATTTCATCCAAATCAATCTTCATATTGTTATATTACCTAGTTTGTTGTATGTAAACAGTCGGAACATGCATGTGTGTCAAAAACAATAAGACAATGCATTTCCAAAGCACTGTCAGTTATAACTACAATCTATTACAGATTCTATGTTTGCACTTTATAATTCTTACTATATTATGGTTAAATCTGCGCTTTATAGATGGATATCTCTATGTCACATCTTGATCTCGATTATCACTTTGTGTGTACCTATGTGTTTCTATATTGTTTGTCTATGTCTAATTAGACAGTTCAGTCAGGCCAAAGAGAGGTCGTTCTAACTGCTTTACCTGGTTAAATATCTCAGCTTTAAATGTCACTGTCTTCAGTGTCTGTTTGGCCTTTCTGTTGGGGAATAATAGGCTTTTCATTCTGAGAAAAATGTTTGACAGGTTCATCAATATTAAACGTGTACAAGACTGTCAAGAGGTGTAACAGGATACAAGCGTACCCCCAAATGAAATAATTCAAAGTGTCAGCAAAGACAGCTGAAGGACAAAGAGAATGAGGTTGAAACTAAATGCACAACATGTCACTTCAGCCATAAATAAAATCCCTGATGTGCTCACAGTCCACGGACTTTGATGTACACCGCTGTCATAACCCTTGAGTTCATTTGCGTCTTGAAATAGAGGCTGATATATACATGAAACATGACGCAGGTGACATGTTTACGGTGTAGCATCTGAGATGGAGGGCGGAAAATCAAGTGGAGGAAAACGCTGACAATGTGGGAGGGAAGTCTTCTTTTTTTTTTCTCTGCATATTTTAGACAATTCTGCTGTTTGCTGTATTTGCACAGCGCAACAAAGACGAATCAGTGTGGAAAATCAGAGGTAAATTCGCTCACCTCTTCTCTAAAGTGACTGAAGTCAGCAAAGTTTGGCTGCTGCACCTTATTCTGTGGAGTTTTCTCTGGTGCAAAGTGAGAAACCTGAAAAGAGAGATGAAAGATACTGATTAACCCAAGCTATCTGTCATTATTCATTTATGAGACATTACAAAGGGAAATAAAACCGAAGTCCTTGTTCAGCTCCTGTTTGAATACAGTTTTGTGAATATCTAATGTTTACGTCTGTAATGAAACAACGTTTACCTGTGAGGTTGTAGGTCGAGGAGGGAGGGCAGGAGGAGGGGGCAGCCATCCACTTTTCACCCCTGAAATCAGGACAAAAAGCTGCTCTGTAAACACGCAGATATCATATCTCCTTGATCTGAGAGCGACTTTTTATTTCTGACCCTTGTGTGAACCTGGCTGCTTTCAGACTGAACAGTAAAACCCACCTATCTCTAGTTCCCTCTTCCATGAAAAGGAGAACTATCATAAACAAAACACAACTGAGTCTCAAAATGCAGCGTCCCTCAGGCAGTTCCCGCTCTGAGCCCGCTGTAAAACTGGTATTACCTAATGTGCTCATTGAAGACTGCAGAGGGGGTAAAAAACACACACAGACTACATTCATACGTTCACACCACGCGTAAAAGTGTCACAAACTCAGATTCTGAGCAAACATCACATGGAATCTGGTATTTTTAATTCTGATCTGGGTCACTTCCATATGCGGTCCTGAATCATCTTTTTGAATGTGACCTCAATCTGAACAGCCGGATCAGAATTCATGTTATGTTCATGTCACTTCAAATGGAGATTCATCACAACTCTCACTCACATACATGTATGGTACTTTAAATCCAACATATACATGAAAACAGCAGTAAAATTAATACAAAATATTAGATAAATCCTTCTGTTTTCTGAACCACCTAATCCTCGAGAGGGTTGCGGGTTGCTGGAGCCTATGCCCATCTACGGGTGAAGGCGAGGTACACCCTGGACATGTCACCAGTTGTAAGAACATCTCATGCAATAGTAAAACACTGACAGGGACAGTTTTATTGCACATGAAGTGAAAATACTGACACATTGAGGTTTTGAATGCACTGCTTTACTTTTAGTGTAGTATTTACCCTGTGTGTATTAGAGCATGATCTGAACACTTCTAACTCTTACTAGAGCACAAATATTCTGTTATGTTACTTAAGTCACATTTTCAGGAGTCTGTGCTATGTAATATGTATGTTGACTTTATTATTTTTTATTTTGCTTTCCAAACATCAAGACCAGTGGATGGAATATTGCATTGAGATGATCAATGAAGCCTCTAAAAATGCACTCAAACTATGACAGTAAAAAAAAAAAGGCTTGTGAATGACATTTCTATGCTGAACAAACTGAACATTTTAAGATAACATGAAGACTATTAAAACCCTCTCACTTCAAATAAAGTAAGAAAAAACTACAGTCAAAATAATCAACATTAGTTTTGCTACAGTGTGCAAAAATGACAGTAAATGGACTCGACAATACAGTGATACCAGTCTTGTTTTCTGGACGGTTTTATATTTCTTTTTAAAATTTCAGCCTTTATTTTACCAGGCAAGACATTTATTCACAAAAATGGAAACACTTGTAGAGAGAAGGGAGAATAGGAGGAAGGAAAACAAACGAAAACAATTAATTGACAAAAAAACAGAACCAACAGAGATAACTGATCAATCTTAAATGTCATTTTGATTGATTGAACCAATGGATACACAAATAGATCATCTTCTCAGTATGACATTGGTCTTGATTTTGAGAAAGCAAAATAAAAAATACCTGTAACTTCCCTCAGATGCACGTGCAAGTGTGTTTTAGAAATGGAAGTATTGAACAGCGCCATGACAGAATATTTGCACTTGGTTACTTCCCTCTTCATTCAGGTTGACAGGCCTGTTCTTCATACCTATCGCTCCCTGCTGGAAGAGCTTGTTGAGGTCCAGCGAGGAGGCTCGGGAGTGGGTTTTCTGGGGCCGAGGTGGAGGGGTGGGCGGCTCCTCAGCCTTCTTCATGGCATCTTCAATAGAAGTACTGGAGTAGGACCTGCAGGAGGGATTACATGGATGGAAAAACAGAACAAATGAGGTTAATGAGCAGTTTAGGGAGTGCAGGATATTATTAAATCCACGTGTGTGCTGTTGTAGGGTGATTTTCACCTTGGTCTAGTTTTTGTCTTCAGCTGTGGGTCCAGGTCCTGAGGCGGCTCTAAGAGGAAGGGCACAATAAAACAACAAAGTCAGACTTCGTGTCTTGTCAGTTGTTGTAAATGAGAAGCAGGTACTTCCTAGCAGAGCCACAAATTGCAATTTCATGTGTGTAAAGTTGCTCAATCAAGACTCACTACTAAATTAACTGTGTGTTTTAATAAAAACTGCCGTTACAAAACAGGAAAGCCTCCCAGCACAGTGAAAGCTCCACCAGACCACATCTGAAAGCAGTGACACATGGTGTGTACTATATAGTGTACACACACAGAAACTGAGGATCACTTTACTGTTCCCATGTGAAAGAGTTTTGGTGTCACCTGGTCTCTGAGGGAAAGCATCAAGTTGTAGAGTCTGTTTCTGCTGAGGCGTTGTCATCATCACGGTTGTATCTGTAACATGAGAATCAAACTGAGTGTAACCGACTGAGAGGCTTAATTATTTCAGTATGTATACACTTCAAAATAAAAGCCACAGTATGTCATTTTGAGTTGGAAATGTGCAGAATAGTATATGTACACTGGAATGGCTGCAACTTGATATGCTTTAATTAAATTAGGAATCTTATAGTGAAAACAAACTATGCTATATGAAGTGTAGTCATAATCACTTCTGTATTTTAGTAGAATTATCCATATAGAGACCAAATGTAATGCAATTCATTTTACCTTGTTTACAGGATTCCTCTTTTAGATCTTGTTTTGTTGTTGCCATGTTTGGCTGAAGCCTCTCTATAATGTTCTGATCCTAAAAAAGACAAAACAATAATCCGCTGTTATTATCATTATCATCACTGGCTACAATGACTGGAGTAAAGTGTGTAGCATGTCTTAGGAAGTCAAATATTATGATAGGGCTAGACATGCATTAAAGCACATGCACTTGGACTGTGGCAGCCCCATACTGCCACCTACAGGCACCACGGGGTTAATCACATGGAGGGTGCGCCGGAAAAGTCCAAAAAAATCACCTCCTATGTACTTTTCCTATCCACTTTTCCTTGACCTTTGTGGGAAAAGTCATGGGGTTGAGGGCGGATGGAAAGAACTCATAAGGACTTAGGAAAAGACACTGCAGTACCGAGAGAATCTGACCGTCTTTACGGCAGACGGATGTTATGTGGTGAAACTACTGAACATGGACGACTAAAACAGATCTTGGGTACTGTCCCTGGTGTGTTTGTGTTTAATGCTGGTGGTAAATGTGGACAGTGTGGAAAACATTTGACTTCACTGTCAAGGTTTAGAACAGAAATAGACCTAAACACAGGCTACAGCTGCACTAACAGTCAAACTTCTCCTCCTGTCCACTTGTCTGTGAATATGAATCCTGAATCAGAACGATGGTGTCAAATATTGAATCTATGCAAGATAATCTATAAACCTACTACATGTAGTCATTGTTAAATTTAAATCACGTTAAATTTTATTTATATAGCACCAAATCATAACAAAAGGCGTAGAGGAAGTTGTTATGACTACTATTACTGTTATCACTATATTACAACTTTTATTCTGTGATTTTTAAACTATATAGATACTGTATATATCTATATCTATATAGTTGGCCAGTATTATTATTTACTATCATTACTACTACTTTGCTACTTGTTGTTTCTACTAGTACTTTCCAATGTGCAGTTGCCTGTTTTTTTCACTACTGTTTTTTTATAGTTATTGTATTGCTATTTTCTTGTGGTATTTCTTGTGTGTGTACATTCAGTATTGTGCTGGTATTGGAACCTCAATTTTCTGAGTGCTTTGCCCAAAGGACCAATAAAGTTCTATCTAATCTAATGTCATCTTATCTAAAGAGAGGGAGAGAGATTGGGGGCAGGGGAAGGGGATAAGGGGAGACAACTGTTAAAAGAAATTTACTTGGTGAATCATCTACCTATATTTATAATGATACTGTAACCCCTAATCCACCCCCTTCAGCTGTTTTTCTCTTCTTGCTTAAGATCCAGTTCAGTGTTCCCAGTTTACAGTTTAGTTTTATTAAGACAACCTTGACTCAAGGAGCTGAAAATCGATGACTGGAACTACAGGCTGTGAAGATCTAACTTGTGCAAACTAAAGTCAGGTTCTGCTGCATAAAGTATCAAATATATTATCATACTGTATTATTCAGCTGCAGCATAAGATGAAAATGTATGTTCTGTCATGTTTATTTTTGGGTGGGTCTGTGCAGTGAATTGTGGGACCTCATTCTGTCCTCATCTTTTGTAAAGAACGGTCAAGTCTATCCTAAAGGAGATGCTAAAGCAAGAGTGTCAAACATAAGGCCTGCAGGCCAAAACCAGCCCACCAAAGAGTCCAATCCAGTCCGTGGGATGAATTTGAAAAGTGCATAATTTATACTGAAAACATAAGCAGTGAATGGTGTCAAACCAGTAAAATAATTGCAGAATAACCCATAAATAATGGCAACTCCAAATTCCAAACTGCAACATTTTAACAATATTATACCTGTTACTAAATGTTTTACGCCTTTATCGATGCATTGTCATCTGTAATGGACATATGATAAGTTGAGGCATAATATTGTTAAAATTGCACTTATTTTGCTTAAGAAATTCCAGGATGTTCAGGTTATTCGCTATTTTTTGTCAAAGGAATGTTTGTAAATGTAGACATTTTAACATTTTCATTATTTAATATTACTTTTTTGCACTAAAACAAAGAGACAAATTTGGAATTATCAATATTTATAGGCTATTTTTCTATTATTTTACAGGTCCGGCCCACTTGAGATCACATTGGGCTGAATGTGCCCCCTAACTAAAATGAGTTTGACACCCCTGTACTAAATGGAGTATTTAAGCTCCTGTCCTTTGCATTTGGACAGCTTTTATCATGGCTGACACTCAGATACTTCTGGGTCATTTAGCAAAAAAGACAATTCGGACGCACCCTTAGATAAAGTAAGAGAGAATGTAAGTTTTAGTTGAGTTTAGTTTACCAGCTGACTAGTCCTCACTTCAGCATCCTCAAAGACAATAAGAGGCTCTGCGCTCTGCAAAACAGCACCATTAAAAAGGTTAGTATAATCAAACAGCGTATAATCATTCAGCTGATACATTAATGCGGTTTTATTAGCAGGAATGTTAAGTGAGCAGCATTACAGGAACATCTAGGATAATACAGTTCAGTTAATAAGCAGAAGTTATTAAGTAAAATAAAAAATATATATCACTGTGTAAAAGTCTTAGGCCACCTCTACTGTTGTTATTTTTACAGGGTTGAAATGAGCATACATACTTATTTCTTATTCTCTTTTCTTCAGATACAATAAGAAAATAAAAGAAATATGTGCACAGCCTTAAAGACACACAAATGAGTTGTAAATGTTAAAGTGACTATTTAGTGTGACCCCTGACCCCATGACAAGAAGCAGAACAAACAGTTAGAAACATTTGACATGTGTTGATTTAAACCTGGTGTAAAACAGAAAATTAATGCAATAAATGTTATATTATCTGAACAAAAGGGTTAAAGACATGTTAAGTTCAAAGGGAGGTCACAATAAAAACTGCCTTTTTAGTTTATAGAAGCTGTTTTTCCCTGAAACTTTTGCTTTACTGCTGTACATACTTCATATATATCCAGATGTATCTTCATACAGAAACTGAGAAAATGCACGTGTGGACATTATAACTTTACTAAACCAACAAACCTAACGTTAAAGGAAGTTTGTACAGTACTGTAAACACACTTACTTCAGGAGTGTCTGGTATGTCTGCCTCCTGCTGTATGAAGCCTGGCCTCAGGGTTGGAGGAAGGCTTTCTGGCAGAGGGTAACCGTTCTTTCGCGCCACAATCAAGTGAAAGGCCGTGCAGAACTCAGAGAAAGTGAGAGCTCCATCTCTATCCACGTCACTCAACTCCCTTCAAAAATAAGTTGGAAAGATGAAGAATATCTGCACAAACTGAGAAGGCGTCTGTACAGGTGTTACAGAGTGACAGGTGTTTACACTGGGTCTGACTGGGAACACTGAGGGACAGAGCTAAGACTGATGAGTCAGCACTCACCAAATGTGGGAAAGTTCTGGTATCGGGAGCTTGGACTTTGTGAAGAAGTTCTTGGCAACAGTTCCTAAAAAAGCACAGTGTTAGAACAGTTGGGATCTTTGAGTATGAAAACAGCTGGAACAGGAGACGCCTGTACCAAGGATGAGGGCACCGAGGTCGGGCTGCAGGCTTTTGAACTGGTTGGTGTAATACTCCAGCTGTTCCTCCGTGATCCTCCAGGGGTCATCGTCAGAGTAGTCCACCAAACCCTGATGATCCAGTCTATCTGATGAAGAAGCCTGAGAAGACATACGGAAATGGCAAGGGAATAAAATAACACAATATTTTGTTGTGTGTAATTCTATCTATCTATCTATCTATCTATCTATCTATCTATCTATCTATCTATCTATCTATCTATCTATCTATCTA
>JAPQRQ010000019.1:358330-368839 GCA_037367365.1 Apogon talboti | reverse complement strand
CTATCTATCTATCTATCTATCTATCTATCTATCTATCTATCTATCTATCTATCTATCTATCTATCTATCTACTGTATACTGTATATATAGATGCCTGACAAAAGTGAAGCCATTATGTGAAGCTTCTTTGTGGAGCCACAGAGTAGAGCAGTAGACTCACAACTGACTGGACCTGAACATAATTAGTTAAACTCTGAAAAAACCTATAAGATTTTCACAGCCTGTAAATACAGTTCATTCAAAAGAAGGTACAGAAGTCTTGTTTCCTGTTAGACCACATCAATGTCCAAGCGATGCCAAAAACTAATTAAGCACTACAGCTTTTAATATGTTCTTTTTTTTTTGCAAAGTAAAATGTGAACTTTGAAAGTAACAAGTAACTATCTGAAACATCCAAGCAGCTTAAAAACAAACACTGTGAGATTATTAATGCTTTTTATCATGATGATCAAGCTGTGATAAAAGTGGAAGTACTTATTGCATAAGTTAAAATAACATTTCCTCTGCAATAACTTCAGAGAACCTCCTGTCAGCTTTCACCATATGCCGTCTGTGCAGTGGCAGAGAACTCATCACCTCACTCCATTTAAACATTTCTCAGATGCTTTGAAGACAATCCCCCTGGTGCTGAGAGCAATACTTCAACAAATGGAGTTGTGGCAATCCTAAAACTCAGGTGACATGAAAAACACTTACAGAGTTGAAATGTTGCCTTGAAAGGTTGGTTGTTACATGAATCTGTCGCATGATGTCATGTCTGTGAGGTTTAACATGACTGCGGTCCCCAGCTTGGAAAAATATGTGACTTACTGTAAAACCCTGCCAGTGCTGAGTTAAATATGTTATGACCGAATGCAGTCCAACAAAGCATTTACAGTGCTCAAAGGTGACCTGAGCGGGTGGTGTGCATGGTGTCATAGGTGGAAGCGGAGAAACAGTGATGGCAGAGCTCATGACACAGGTACAGGGCAGTGAAATAAAACTCTCCCCTGGTGGAGTGGTACCCGGGCCATGTGTTTGACGTGAAATGTTCCAGAAGTGTTAAATTATTCCTGCACGAAACTCAATCTATTCCCCCTATCGTCACTCAGGTTTGGTCACGTTTGATCCTGCCATCTCAGATTAAAGTCCTTCCCTTTGAAAGACTTTTAGTTTTTTCCCCCTTTACCCTCCTGTGTGGAACATAAAGACCCATAATATTTTAACTCTCCTCGTTCTGGAGCAGAAAATCTTTGATGACTGAAGCAAGGAGCACCAGAAAAATTCTCTCGGGGGCTCAGATTAATCATCAAAGACCTCCAGGAAAACCATAACGTTGCTTGAACAATACATAAACAAAATTGTGGCAAGGGCTTCTGGGAGATATTCCATATTAAAACCTGCCTGAACACCTGAAAATGCAGGCATGGCACAGAAATGGGAAATTCCCGTTTCGTCAGAGAGCCCTGGTGCAGTATCCTGAGGGTTGCAGAACGCATGGAGAACCGCCTTAGTTTGTAATTAAGGCCTGAAATACATGGTTCATTCTAGCCCTCAGACCCCACACACTGCACCAGAGTCACCACAGAGATGAGAGAATCAGACAGATATTGTGAATGACAAAGAGAGGAAGTATTTGTAAAACAGCCGTCCTACTGTAGAGGCGAATGGAGCTGACAGTACATGTTATATTCATGAGTCTGACGCACATGATCTACTAAAAAATTAAAACTGTTGCCATTTATAAACATTTATGTACTTTTGTCTCAGTCTGTTTGTAATATGAAACACATGTAAAGTAATTAGATTCCTGACATTTATTAACTGTGGTAACAATCCACAGAAGGTGCATGAAGCCTCAATTCTAATAATATTAAATAAACACAATACAAAACTACTTAACTGGCTTGTCCATGCATTCTCCCCAACGTCCTCTACTCCTTGCCTTTGTTTTTGTGCTGTAGAAAACCTGTTATGCAGATTTTGTCTAATCCCAGATGTTTTTAGACAGCTGTAACTACCGATGTCTGATCCTATTGTGTCAAATGAGACCTGGATGTGATTCTATTGCTCAATGCCTCAATACTGAAGCTTAGAAAAGTGGCTTCAATTCACCATTTTCACCAGATTTTTAAATTTTTTTAAAATTTCATTCAGGTATAAACACACTCCTTTACCTGTTTTTCAGACTTGCTGTAGGAATCATGCCTCGCTGTATTTATTTTTTCACAAAATGATTGCATTTCATTATTCTTACAGTCTTAAGTTTGGAAACTCTATGTACTGTAATTTATTAACATTCTGTGACACAGCTGGAGGCACAAGTGGCATTCATCATATTTATGCAGGTCATTTACACACTATTATAAAGTTCTGAGAGTTTGCTGATTCTAGCATACTTGCACAAACCCATCCTGCTAAAAACTAATATGAAAATGGTTTCTGATAAGGTCCAGTGATAATTACATTCTCAACATAATTTTTTGCCGTTCTGCAGTGAGCTGGAGGTCATGGCATGGATGGATGATATACAAAACCCACTACTTTACCACCAGAAAGCAAAGTTTTATTATAGTTTCACTTGACTATTAATAAACAGATTAAAAGTTATTTTTGCAGAGTTTTCCTCATTAAGCCTTAAAGATCTAGAACTTGTTTTGTCATCACTTCCAAAACTTTCTCTACATTTAACCTTAAATTGATTTATCAACATTTACTATAATATTATAGCCTACATTTGGTATTTTCCTTCATTTAATTTACAGATCATGTAGATGTTCATAAAAATTGAGAGTAAATACAATGGTTGTGACATTGCGACAGAGAAAACTAAAGAAAAAGTGGCTTTTTCAGCAAAATAAAAATTGACTGAACATAAAAACAGCTACAACTGCTGTTGAACACCACGAGTTTTACTTGTGAATAAATGTTGTGGAAGATAATTGTGTTTCTATGTTCACTATGGAACCTCTGAATATTCAACTGGGTCATACCTGATGGTGCTGAAAAACTAAGAAACTGGATTTTACCTGAATTATTTCACTGTAATGATGGGAATTGTGTTTCAAAAGTTATGAAACATTTTAGATCAGTGGATGTATTTGCTCTTTAGGTCTTTAGGAGTTGATCCAAGACTTTTTTGTACTATTGTCTAACCTTAACTAAGTACTTCCAGTCTGACCATAACACTGTGAAAAGCGATTGTATTTCCATCGAAACTCTGAAAGCCAGACACTAACGGTGATGAATGTATCTGGAGGAGTTAATACAAGACATAAATATTGAAATTATACATACAACGGTAGCTCTTTGTTCTGGTGGATAGGTTGTATTAAAACAGATTAAACTGGTGCAAGTGTTTGAAACACTACATACTGTTATTGCCTTCAACTTTAAAAGTATGTGGAAGTAAATTTAGCGAGGACAGGACTGAGGTTGTGTATCTTACTCTGACTCAGGGCCAGACAGCGGGGACCTCATGACATGTATGAGAGGTGACTGGATGACAGACGCTAACGGCAGGACCTTGTATAAACACGCCCATTGAAGACAGTGTCAATCAACACCCTAGATTAGAGCTCAGGCTATTAGTCAAGTCAGAAATCCTTCATCTCTCCTTCAGCAGAACTTCAGCAGAACAGTGCACTAATTGAAGTGCTGGCGGACTGAAATGACCTGCAGACTAAAGGGCGATAACTTTAAATTATGACAGATTATCAGCGACACTGGTGTAAAGCCAAAATAACTTTGAGATAAAAGTTTTATGCAAGGCAGTAGAGAGCAAGTCAAGGCCAAGTAATCTCCTCACTCAGAGCCAATCGAGATTGTTTGTTTTTTCACCAGTGTCATTATCGGATCCCTAAAAATAACAGGATTATATTTAACAAGGACCTGAATGTGTGTAGCAGATTTCATACTAATTATATGAAAAGACGCATCAAAAATCCTCTCATTTGGGATTAAATCAACTCAGTGCAATAAATGTTGTAAGCATCTGGTCTGTGTGTAGTCCATGAAGTCTGACTGTCTTCAGTGATCCTCCTGAGACCCACTGAGATCCACACTGCCCGAGACCAGGTGTTTGTTTACAAGTACTAAGACTGTCCTGTTTTTAGAGCCTCACAGTCAGAGAACAGAGATTAAATGAGCATGAATATATTTGTGACAACAAAAGAGGACCTACATGTATCCCACCACCTCCAGCTGGGTGCTAGTTCTGGTTCTGGTGCTGGTTTGGTGTGGTGTGGGTTCTACCTATCCAGGTTTGTTTTTCCTTACAGGCGCATCAGTGTGTCAGTGTATAGGTCTGGTAAGTGAGCTAAGGGAATGTAGTTGTAAGGGGATTATAAACACTACTGACATTCCAAACTCTCAACAGCAGGAGGAAGTACACATGCACCAAAACCACCAACAAATCAATGTTATGTATCCACAGACTGTATTACTCACTGACTAAAGTATAAAGGCCTTTGTTTACACACATCTGTATTATGTTATCGTCAAGTTTTCTTCATTAATCAAATACTCATGGTTGGTTATTATGACAGTTGTTAAAATAACACTAGTGGTTTTTCCATTGGACATATGCGCAAAACTTTACCGATATTTACCAAAAACACAAGTGCGTAATATTGTTTTTTCCATTAAATCACAAATGCGATGATCTGTTAATTTATTATCGCAAGATATCACAGGAAGTCATTCCATAAACATGGCGTCGAACATAAATATCACATTGATTTACAGATATATTCATTATTATTATATATTACCCCTCTGTCCTGTACTAAATTAAAAATTATTCTGTTTCCTGATGTGTCCACACATGCCGTGCCATGTTTGTTGTAAATCTCTTCTTCTTCGCTTGTTGTAACATCCGTTTTTTTGTTCATGTGACTCTCGCAAAAACTTTTCATCAAAAAACAGGAGTTTTGGCGAAATTGTTGTTTTTCCATTAGGCAAATTTTTATGCACAAGTTATATTCATGCAATTTGAGAGTCAGTGGAAAAGCCATTACTGTGTCTTATAATCTCACAGGCTGCATCTGCTGATAGTTTATACTATAGCTCTGTTAGCTTAGCTTTGAAAATCAGCCACAGACAAACCAAATCAAACTGTACAATTCTGTACAATTTATGTTGACTATAGTTTCCAGGTCAGAACTGTCACAGTTTAGTCTGAACAATGGCTCAACAAATAGTGAACTTGTCAAAGATAATAACATCATGTGATAACTAATATCTTCACAAACTTCATAATTAAACTCACCCATGTAGAAGAAATGCAGCGATTTCAGCATCAAATTCCATCCTTTTCAGTGAGGGCTGTGTCCATTGGTGAAAACAACAACAGTGCTTCTCACTTTTAATCAGTCAATGTCATTTTCTTTGACCCTAAAAGTTGTGTCGTAGTGGTTCTCATCTCATCACTTTACTATCTGATGCTTTGGTGATCACATAAAAACAGCTTGTCAGTGTAAATATATTCAGTTCATTTTTCTACAATCCAATACATTGGCCTCTTTAGCATAACCTCTGAACTCTTCATTCTAAGGTCATTTTTTAATATTTGGAAGAAGAAATACTACATAAAACCTCTTTAATTTTGCAAATGTAGTTGTTTAAACTTCAAATCTGTGATCATTTTGTGAAGTTATAGCGTAACTGCTTTTGGTATGCCTGTTGTACAGTGTAGATATTACTAATAATGTATATTCTGTAGTTCCTGCTCATTGCACTTCTGGCTAGATGCTAACTTGCATTCCAATACCCTGTACTTGTACATAAGTATTGACAATAAACTGAATCTGATCTGAGCTGTTCTGGAATCAGTCTTTGGCTGTGGAAACACTAAGACCTGGTTCAGTATTGGACACCGGCTCCAAACTGGTCCTCAACCTGCTTCAGTGGTTAGGTCGGCACTGATTTGCTTTCTTTCTATTGAACATGAGTGAGAAAAAGATATGGAGACAAAGAGGTGTGAAGTCATCTGACAGAAGATGTGACACACATGACATCCTCCAGAGTTTGTAAAACCTGCATGGGTTTATTTTTCTGGGTAATTCCCTTTGGTTATTGTTACGCTGCATTTCAGCCCTTATTTTAGTTTCAGTGATGTACTTCAATCTGACTGCTAGATTGGACGATCTGAACGCTGCGCTGTGAAATCATGCTGGTGGTTGTACAGTGGCTTTGTCTCGGTTGTGTCACAGTCAGTCATGCAGTCATCGCAATTGGCAATCGGGAGTGTTTGTTAGGATGAAGGACACAAAACATTCATGCTCAGTCTGGTAAACCAATGTGGGGATGATGTCATCACAGCAACTCCAACCTCAGGAACCGACACTGCCCACATTACAGTACATGTTAAAAACATCTATAAAATTAAATGAAATCACAAGGATGATAAAATCTGATTTTCCTGCATTATTTTGACCCTACTGAACACAACAACGGCTGAGGAACATAAAATTATATCCTCAAGCCAACGAGAGATACCGCACAAACACACGCTAGAATAAATACAATAACAATAAAACACATGAAATGCACTGAAGCATCAGGGGCTAAAAGTGCACATGTGATTCCTATTGTCCTTAAGTTCTGTTTGACAGATCTGTTTTCAGCTGGTCCTTGGGCGTATTTCTGTAGAGGGTGAAACCGCCCATTTAACGTACTTAAAGATCACAATTCAGTGACACTTGTAACTGCAGCCTCTCTGTGGAGGTTTTTTATTGTGTAACTTGATGATTTGCTGGAGGAAAAGAAAAATCTGATTTAACATCTTTCTTAGTCGCTTAATCTGAGACACACTGACCCATTGTGTGACGGCGATTAAATAGTTAAACAGGATGTGAGATGGTAACAGAACACAGCTGCTGTGTGTGCATGTATTTAATATACAAGTGACACCTGTGTGGCTTGAAGTTTAATGTTACTTCATATTTTTCTAGCCTGTACTGTAATCCAATACACAAACGAGCCCTTTACTTGTACAGACTGAACAAACTATTGGTCATTGTAATAAATCCTCCATCCTTGCCATTAAAAGCCACTACGAAACTTGTTTCCAGGATCATATATGGAGGATAAACTCTATTTGAACCTTAATATTCTGTTTATCTCTTTTCAGAGCACTAGGAATAACAGCTCTGAAATCTTTTTACTGACTTCTGGTCAGTTTTATAACATAATTTAATACTGCAACTAGTCTACAAATATCTGAATGGTTTAGGTCTAGAATACATTTGTTTTGTATAATATATTTAAGGACTCTAAACCCAGTAGGACTCTTACATCCAACGACTGAGGCCATGTAGGTGAGCAGTGTCCAGACAAAGCATGATGAAGTAATAATTATCTGCTACGCTGCAAACAGCTGAAACAAACTGGCAGTAAACATTAGATTTGCCAAGAATATAGACATTTTTAACCCAGGTTGAAAACATTTCACTTTTCATGTGCCTAGAAATGAACTCTGTAACTTACATTGTATTCTTACTGTGCTGTAAGTCCTAATGTATTGTTATTTGTCAGGAGGACTGTGTATACATTCATTCATTCATTCATTCATTCATTCTTGTGGAGGTGCAGGGGCCTATCCCAGCTACCAATGGGTGAGGATACACCCTGGATGTGTTGTCAGGGCTACTTTATATTCTTTTTATAATTTTTTATAATTTTAACCTGGCCAAAAAAAAAAGTCACACATTCAATATTTCCCTGCACCACCTTTGGTTTTGATTACAGAAGACATTCACTGTATTTAACTAAGCAAATAGTTCAGACCCTTCCATGGGTAAGTCCTGCACTGGTTAATAATGTTTCAGCTGTAACAGGTTATTTAACTCTAACTAATACAGTAAGTGTCCTCTCATGTCTTTAACGTCTAAAAGATTGGACAATGGCAGGATTGATCAGGATCATCAGACTTGTGACAGAATGGTTCAGGGAGAATGAGACATCATTTTCACACATGGATTAGCCTCCATAAAGTCCAGACTCTAATTTGGGACGTGATGAAGACTTGATGCAGCGGTCTGGTTCTCCACCAAAAAATATTATGAACCTTATTGTGACACTATATAAGCATTATGTGGCAAAAAAGATGTCACAGTGAATGTCTCCTGTAATCAAAACCAAAGGTGGTGCAATGAAATATTGCATGTGCAAATTTTTTTTTGTTTTTGTTTTTGGCCGTGCAGTGTAGACATTTTTATGGATCTGTGAGGTGAAACTTATCCAATAGATACATCTGGAATTATCAGAGTCACTGGACATGTCTTATTTCATGCCAGGTTTACATATCTCCTCTTCTGTACCTATTTGGTCACGTTGTACATTTTTGCAGCTAATAAGTTGTCAAATTGACGAAGATTTCCTTCTTAATTTGCTTGTGTTTTGTCCATTTCAGTCTACTTGGTTTAATACTGTGACATAATATGATTATCAGAATGTTTGAAATGTATTATATCCAGGAAAACGCACACGTGTTTTCATTTCTAGCAACACTTCACACCAGTCCCACAAATTCACATGTACTGATGTGTGCTGGCCGGTTGAAGATTAATACCTTTCTTCAGAACCCCCTCATCAGCAGTCATTGAGAAAGAGGAGAGAGTTACTCATTCATTTTCTGCAGCCAAATTTTCCCAGCCAGAGTCATTTATAGTGCCAACCTGAAACAGCTTTTCAGTGCAACGCTGCTGGCATGTGACCACGTACAGTCAAACACAAACCCTGACATTCCTGAGCCTCTGGAGGTTCCTCTCTTCTGCTTTACACGCTGAGCTTGGATATATGATCTGCCGCTTATTAAACAGAGCTTACTTGTAATTAAGCCTCCCAGATGGATTTTGCTTGAGGTTCATTTTAAGCCTCTCTTTCTCTCTGTCTTCCTTAAAGTGATGAGTGAGGAGTAATAGGTTTTATTACGTGCCATAGAAAAATGACAGTCTGCTGAAAAACGAGAGGCAGCCGTGAGAGCGTGTGATCATCAAATTCACGCAAACACGCCTTTTCCAGTTTACAGAAATCTCAACACACTCTTCAGTTTGCATCTTCGCATCATCCCTGTCCTGAACTCACCCCTCCAGTACATCATGTAAGATACTGCACTGCAAGTAAAAGTAAATCCCAGCAGTCGTATGCTATCTTTATTGTTATAAAAAGAACAGTAATGAAATATTGTTTATTCCATATTCAGGTCGCTGTGTAAATAGACTCTACTCATAAAACACCAGCGGCAACTAACTCATTATGTAATGAAATTGGAAATGAAATACAGGTTTCATTCTGATTTATATCTGTCCTTTGTTTGGCTGAACCACAAAAGCGATCCTGCAAGGTATGACTGTTTAGCAGTAAACAAAATCTGACAGCATGCAACATGAAGAACAAGACTGGGACCAGGTTTAGCATGGTGTAGCATGCACAGCTGTGCAGGCAGGAAGCCAGGTGTCCAGCAGCAGCGGTCCAGGATCCTGACGGCTCCCTCTGATGCATGCAAAGGCCTCCGACACCTCACTGTGGATCTGCGCCATGCTAACGGCTTTTACAGAAACATCTGGCAGGCGACAGGTCTTATTCTCCATTTTCTTGCCAATTAGCGTTCTATGTGCACTCCACGGCGTTCCCATGGAGCGCACACCGACACACACACACTTTCAGGCTGTTCTCAACCTGCCGGCTCCTGCCAGGTCGGACACACAGAGGGACGCAGAAACATGAAAAGAAACCAATTTAAAAGGGCTAATCTACCCATTTTTAAACATGAAGTTTATTTTTCCAGTCTCCAGCTGGACTTGCTTTGACTGTGTGGAAGTAATCATGAAACAGAGAGAGAGAGAAAGAGAGAGAGAGAGAAATTATGTTCACAGATTCAAATGTTACTAAGCCTTGAGGATAAACTGCAGAAAGTTATAAAGACCCCATTGAAAAGATCTGACTGCTTGGGCAATTGCCTCCAAATGGATGTTGCATTTGTTTTTATTTGCTAAGGACGAGGTCACTTGGTAAAAATAGAAACATTTGGTTTGTGAGAATGGGCAGCATGCTGATCATTAGCCCTCAAAAGCCACTTCAAAGTGCGCTGGTGTGTCTGTTGCTGAATGGAGTAATACAAGAAAATGTAGTGACGGTTTTCATGTCTCTGTGTCCGTTTGTTTTCATTTAACTGGCCTATATGTATTGTCTCACTGCCATGTGCCTGGGATTATCTGTACTGGGTGTCTTTATACATTTTAATGGTGTTACTGCTTATGCAATAATGCTTTTATTGTCTTTATGATCTTGCCATCATGAATTTTTAGCTGGCCATAAATAATGGTTTGGCAGAGATTTGCATGAGAAAGAAGCCAAACACTAAATACTTGATGTATTGTAATCACGATTGTATTTGCATAGTGTTATAGATTTTAACGACGTAACTGCTGATGCCAGTGGAAGTACTGATGCATATGTAGTAGGTTGAAAACGCTACATATATATAGCTTTATTGAAAAAGACACCCCCCCTAATTTTTTGTCTCAC